>KK351148.1:231091-241633 GCA_000671755.1 Glossina brevipalpis
TTTAGTCTATTTATCTGACTTATTTTGTAAAATGGCAGGGATTGAATTGGCTTTATAGGCATAGCGCACACAGGTATTGTTTAGATCTTAAAACTATTCTATTTAGAAAGGAAGGATGTTCTTACATCTTGGAGATATAAATTTAGAAAAGGATTTACTCTAATTAAAAAGAAAATTAAATGAATTCAAGAATTCAATATAAAGGAAAATAAGGAAAATGAAAATTTATTTAGCTTTGGAATATTCATTACTTTTCAAAATATTTTGCATAACGATTGGTCTTATCTTTAGTACATTGTGAGTTATATTTTCAAAATATAAAATTTGTATTCACTTTTCATGCTTTAGATTAGAAAAACTCTATAACAAGTGATATCGCATGCTATTTAATAGTAATTATCAATCTGAGAATTGCTTTATCGCAGTAGATTTCGTCTGGTAAGCCCGATCGAATCAAAATATAAGCTTTTTATTTATTTGTCCTGCTTTATTTTTCTAAGAATATAAAGCTTGCCGATCTCAGCTTTGAAACTTTAGATTAGAAAAACTCTATAACAAGTGATATCGCATGCTATTTATTAGTAATTATCAATCTGAGAATTGCTTTATCGCAGTAGATTTCGCCTGCTGGGCCTAATCGAATCAAAATATAAGCTTTTTATTTATTTGTCTTGCTTTATTTCTCTAAGCAGATGAAACTTATCGATCTCGGCTTTGAAACTTTAGATTAGAAAACTCTTTAACAAGAGATATCGCATGCAATTTAATCGCTACTATCAACCCGAGAATTTGTTTTATCGCAGTAGATTTCACTTCCTGTACCTTGCGTAAGTAGATTTAATCGAACAAGCTTACCTGTACAATAACAAAAGAAAAAATAATATTAAAATCCTTCTGTACATTTCCTTTTTTAACACATTTTCTAATTTATTATAAATTAATATACCTTCATTCGATCTATATAATAATTTCAGTGTATTTTCTATAAACATGAGATATATATGTAAGTAAAAGAATATTGTAATTGTTTCTTTAGATTGTCATTAGAAAGTTTTTCAATTACTTAATGTCCAACTTTGGTCACATTGAGAAAATGTGACTGTTACAAAAAAAAAATGTAGTCATTTAAAACTGGGTTAATTTGTGGTTAAAGAACTTGCATTAAGAAATTCAATATCATCAAAGTAAAGAAATTTCACAAGCGAAAGAAAGTAGTATCGATTTTCATTCACATATATAACCTTAAGAATTTAATTTACCTTAAAATTGCAAAAATAAAAAAAGGGTAGTTTACATAGTAATTTTAATGTTAATGTAAAGAACGGTAAATGAATACAAGCCTTATACAAACCAGCCTTCCCTGCTACCACTACTACTGGTCGTTAAGTCGTTAAGGAAAGCATTAAATTGATACGATAATAATAGAAGTGATATTTTTTCATGCTATATCTATATCAAAATTATGATTTTACACGATATTAGAAAAGAAAGAAAGCAGTCGTATAGTCGACCTCGTATAAATTGATTGCAAAATATAATAAATATTTTTGGATATTTAAATGCGACAGGCATACACGAATAGATTTAGCGATTGTGAGATAAAACAGTAAATGATTAAAAAATTTTAAAATTTTGTTTCGCTTTTATGTGACGAAAAAAAGAACGAACATTTTTTTAAAAAGCATTACTCTTCTGGCTTTTTTCAAATATTCGAAGGGTTTCCTCTTTTCTTAATAATTTTCATCGACTATTATTAATGATTGTAAGAATTAACGAAGTCATTGGTCATCCTTGTTTATTACTAACTTCCACGTTTGGAACTATTTCTGTCTTAACGGAATTTTTCGCCACTTACACCGAAGAAATTTCCTAAAGATTTTAGATGTAGTTCTCCTCATTTTGAACTACGTCACTCAATTGGTTCAGTATTGAATAAAAAAGATAGAATTTCTTTTATTCAGTATCTATAAAATAATTTATTTGTTGAAAGATTTTGATATCAAAATATTTGGACCATACGTTCTATGCAAAACTTCATCATTTCTCTCTTAAAAAATTTGTGCTGTCATGTAATAAGTTTTCCTCGACGTTATTGATGCTTTCTAGAATTCATCTTTAGAACTTAGTTGCACAATTTTCTTGAGATAGAGATCGTTTTTAGACTTTTTCAATAAGAATTATTTTCTGAATTGTCCGTCTGTCTTTTCGATGTCAATCCATGCATTTTGGCGTTCAACCTACAGTTCGCAATTTTTGACGTATTATTTTTTTATTTTATTTGTCATATACCGCTTTATTTCGGCCCAAGAACAAAGGGTATTGAAAACGGATCGGACCGTTTTTACTATCATATAGCGCCTCATTTGAAAAAAGTTTTTATATTGGAAAAGTTGGAATTTTTCGCAAAAATTCGTACTTTGGTACAGAAAACAAATGTGAAAAGTTTGAATCGGATAGGACCGTTTTTTGAATTACATCCTATAAATCTTTCTTTGGTAAAAAGATTTAAGTTCTAATATTTTATAATGCAAATGAATCCTTATTAGAAATTTGACATAAAAGTAAATAATGCTAGATTTGAACAACGTAGGTCTATTTTTTTCATCCCGCCTTACATAAGGATTCCCATAAAAAGCAAGCCTTTATATGACAAAAACATTTGATCTCTAATATTTCGCAAGTGAAAGTTGATCCATATTAGCAAAGGAACATAAAAATTAAATGAATCAAATCTGGACCACGTCAGTCTATTTTTTGAATCCCTCCTTATATGAGGGACCTCATGAAAGGTAGGCGTTTATATAGCAAAACAATTTGGTTTATAATATTTTACAATGAAAGTTGATCCGTATTAGCAATTTAACATAAAAATGAACCGAACCTAACTTGGACCCCGTGTGTCTATTTTTTAGACCTTGCCACGTTTAATAGTTTTTGTGAAAAGTAAGCGTTTATAAAACAAAAAGATCTGCTACCAAATATTTCTCAATGTAAATTGATCCGTAATAGGAATTTAACATAAACATTAACTGAACCAATTGTGGATCGCGTAGGCCTATTTTTTAGACTCTGTCCCACATAATGTTTTTCATGAAAATTAAGTCTTTATGTGATAAAAATGTCTCATGATAGGAAAGTAAGAAATTTACCAAATTTAGAGTACGCCAGTTCACCCTCTAGGCCACTTTAACTCCCATGAAAAGCACGTCTTTGCTAGGAAGAAAGAATCATTTATGGTACATTTATTTTATATATTCTTTTATATTACATATTTATAATATTCTTTATTAAATTTTACCGTTGAATACTACTTCAAGTGATGAAAGTTATAGCGTAAAAGACTAAAAATTTATTAAATAAAATTTTTATATTTTATAATTATTAAGTTTCCTATTATCGCTTAGCCTTCTTTTAATGTTTACGATGAACACTTAGTTTATGATATCATATTGAAAAGGAAAAAGTTGAAAGGCAGACAGATAGATTTTCCAACCGTTGCCAATTTTTGCAAACTAAGCTCTAGTGCGTACACTTTTATTATACGAGAGTGAGATAAAAGAAAAAAACACTAACGCTCCCCACAACTAGTAAATATAAAGGAAAAATTTAAAGGAAATCATCCCTCACAGGTTAAAGTCTTTTCTATTTTCTACTTTACGTGTATAACCTTAATAACGTTTTCGGTTGTTGTTTTTATTATTATCCCCCTAAAATTCATGGCGAAGCAGTATGAAAAAAATTTATTTTGTTAAAACGAATATTGTATACCCAGCACAAAAATCAGGTGTAAGTAATTCTTTTAAGTTCTTCTTAACCTTCGAAAATGGAAATATTTCAAAAGGTCAATCGTTCAGAGTCATGATTGATATTTCCATTCAATTTCCTACGTTTTCGTATGATTGTCTTATAAAGTTAACAGACAAGTGACTGTAATTCACAAAATTGCTCCATATTTTTCGGGAGTAACGAATAAAAAATTTTTTCTCTAATACAATCGGGTCGGTCGGTCATCGTGTCAACTGGTCGATCCGTGTCATTTTCGCATCTAGCCTTTACATGAGCTTGGTACGTATTTGTCCCTAATTTTAGCTTAATATTAATAATACAGTATCCGATAGTTATCCGAAATAATTTTTGAAAATTTTGAAAAACTTTTATTCTAACGCCGTCGGGTCGGACGGTTACTGTACCAGTCAGCTAATAAGGATCATTTTGGCATCTAGCTTTTACATAGGCTTAGTACTAGTATTTATCCCAAATTTTAACTTAATATTTGCTATAGTCTTTGAAAATTATTCCAAATAATTTTGCAAAATTTTGAAAGAAATATTTTCTCTAAGATACTCTCGTTTCTTACTAAATTATTAATTTTTATTATTCATATTCAATTAAAAATATAGGCGTTAAATTTTACTATTAGCTAGATATGAAAATAAATTTTGTACCGTACAAGGGTTCGAACGAAAAAGCAAAGAGAAGAAGAGACAAGCGTCTTCTAACCTTTATTTTCAAACTTAAGCTGATACAAACGAAATAACAAAACCGATATATTCTTAAATATTTGTAGTGGGTTTAATAATATTTTTTTTTTTTTTTTTTTTTAATATTTCATAATGTTTACGTAGTGGAGATGAGTACATTAATAACAACGTACGTATGTATATCTGCCCGCAAAGGTATGAATGAAGAGAAAACACATTATTTTCTTGTGAATATTTTATGAAGAAACACATGTCCAAATTGAAAGAGTCTATTGAAAAAAATAAAGGAAATAAACCTTAGCTCTATAAATTATATATGAACATACACAGTAGTATGTAGACAAATAAATATATTGTTGAGTAAACAGTTAGTAATATTTTTTAGGTTAACAAAACTAACAAAGGGAAGCGAAATTGTTTTTGAAGATTTTCATAAATTATTCAATTAATTAGAATTGAAAGTGAAAAAGTTCTTCACAATTTTATTATTTTATTTAAAATTGAAAACCTCTTAGAAAAAAAACAATCCAAATTATTACTTTTTAACACTAGAAATACCCAGCAATTATTGTATAGCTGTTACTACCAAAATCTCAGTCAGAATGTCGGGTTTGATATTTAGTTGATCGAATATAAAAACTCAAAGAAAAATTTTCGAGAAAATATTTTTTATTCTAATATTGCTGGCACATGATACATGCAGCTAGGTCCCGGTATGTAAAAGTTCTTGCAAATGGAATTCATCTTAAAGCGATTATGCAAAATTTCTTTTCTTTTTGTTCATAAAAAAAAAAAAAAATGATGAATTTGATTTATTCTACGACCTCCAATATCATGGGAATTTGTACATTTGTTTTTCCCATTTAACGGTCTAAATATTATATTTTATTCAAAAAAAAATAAAAAATAAAAAAAGAATGATTTCAGCAGAGACACGTAATAATGCCATTCAAATTACATAACATATACATAACAACAACAACAAGATAGCATATACAACATGTATATATACATATCCATACACAACTTGTGAAATTTTGAAATTATATAACAAAAGAAAAATTTTTACTGCACTACAAAAAAAGAGCTTCGACATCACCTTTGAAATGATTATGAAGCCGACAACAATGCGGATAATGAAAAATATTTATAATTGATAAAAAAGGAATTTTGAGAAGAGATTTTGAAGAGAATGAAATGTTTAAGTTACATAATAGGACATCGCACTAAATGAAATCGTATAGATTATGAAACTTACTATGAAAACTGTTCTTATATCTCAGACCTAGACTTGTGGTACGAGTTATATAAAATTTGTACGGATGTATGTCGCACTTAGAGAAGCCCAATCGAAAATGGCCGAGAAAATGATTCTGAATCTTTATGTCTATCTGTTTGTCTAATTGTTCTTATGTCCATGTATTTTTGTGGTCAATTCACTGGTCGCTACTTTGACAAAATTTGATACATTCACATATTTCGCTATAGAAAATAGTTTTGATCGGACCATTTGACTCACCACTTTCCATATAATAATTCAAAGCATTATCATAGTCATTATCATTATTTAATGAAACAGTTTCTATCGAAGAGCTTAAGCGCGGACCAAAAAGCATGAATAGACCGAATAAAATAATTGCGCAAATTTTTATAAACAAAAAAAATTAGGCCAAATCCGTCAAAGGACACGCCCACAATACAGCGTTAACTAAGAGCACCTGAGTTTTCGGTAGCAAAAAAAAAAATAGGATTTTTTGCTTATTACTCAATTTCCAGAAAAATTGCATAAATATTCCGTAGGGTCTGTGAAAAACGTTAAGGATCGACTACGCCCATTCTATGTAGTAGAATATTGAAATTAAATTTTTTGGTGAAAACGTTTGTAATATGAAGAAAGATTCTTCAGAAGCCCCGTGAAGTGTATATATTCTTAATCAGTATGAAATTCGGAATCCACCTAGACGTCGGTACGTCTGTCCATCTGTCTTTCCGTCTGCGTGTGTAATGTCTGTGGTAAACATTCTCTTGGCAGCAAAAATGAGGATGTTGGCATAAAATTGAGCAGAAACATTGGACGTTCTTTCACACATGTTTTTATTGAAAATAGGTCGACTCGATCACAGGCCACTCCTACAGTGTAGGCTGAAAGCAATTCTGTTTTCTGGCTATTTTCCATGTTATTCAATGGCTGACTGTGTTCCACGGTATTTCATAAAAATAGAGAAGGATCTGCCACGCCCACCTTTTAAAATTTAGAATTGCCTTTTTTTAAGATAGAAGTGATAAAAGATTCGGCACAGCCGAATATAATTTTTTTGTCTGTTTTAATTATTATTTAATTTTTGAATTTTGATTAGAATAGAATTTTGGATAACTCAAGAAAATTAGTAAAATTATGAAAAAATGAGAAACGAAAATTACAAGAGTTTTTATGGCTTGGTTAAGGTTAGTTTAGCCTGAACAGCCAGATAATTTAGTTCAGTTCAGTTCACGGCTTAAAAACAGCTGGACCGTACATTAAGAAATTTTCTACATTTTTTTTTTCGTTTATTATTCACAAAATTTAAATATTTTTTGTTTTAATTGCTTTAAACTGAAAATCATTACAGTTAGAAGTACATTCGAGATGCAATTAAAATAATTGAACAATTGAAAAAAAAAAAAAAGAGAGAAAAACTGAATTATTTGAATACACGTGGACCTCAAGAATGACACGTGAACCTTGTAAAAAGGATATTGACAAACAACTGAACATGAAATATATCCGGTACATATATGTATTAGTTCTTATACTATTTGCCATAAAAATACATTTCTATTGCAAACGAGCTTTTGTTAATGCCAAGTGTAATTATAATTATTGTTATTGTACTTACCTTTGTGTAAAAATACATGTATGTGCATATGCTTCTATACATTGAAATATTATTTTTTTTTTCAATTTATTATTTTTTTATTTTTTATTTTTTATTTTTTTTTTATATAAAGCCTTTTCAATAACAAAAGAATATATGGGTTCAAATAGGAAATATAAAGGACCTCTTGAGTTGCACGCAACGAACGATATTGAAAAAAATGACGTACGCCTTTAAAAACTTTGTTTTTTTTTTTTTTTTCGTTTAATGCCACTGTGAAATAAAACGGCTCTTCTATGCATATAATTCTACAACAAACACAGTCAACCGACTTAATAATATTTCCTATATAACGTCATTAATTTTTCATGAGGTCGTCTAGCATTCTTTTTGTAAGCAGACCGTCATGTTAGTAAACTGAAATATATTCGTTTTGGTAGTACTCGACCCCCACTAAAAGTAGTGCTCGAGTCGATTTTTCTTTAACAAAAGCTCTACAATTACTTGGGGAGCCACGCGTTTGATTGTATTTGCGTGCTTGTTTTCAATACACAGGGTTGTTTCTATTGACCTTTGTACATATACTTGTACAACCGTATGCATGTAATCATGTTTCAATTGTTGTTGGTTGACAGTTATATAAGGAAATGGAAATTTATAAAAATTATGTGCAGACTGCGCAAATAAAGTCAAGTGTAAAAACGTGCTTATCTAATATAACTATACACGATTTTCATTTAATTTAATGAACAAACAGTCAAAGGTTTAATAACTTATTTTTTAAAGTCTTTCTAATAATAATCAATAATGGCTAAGAAACGAGATAAAAAAGAACATTTAGAAAGTATCATCTATATACCGTAGAAATATAAAGAAAAAGCTCCAAAAAAAAAAAGACCAAGAAAGAAATTACAGCAGAGTTATATATAATATTCGTACTTTTTCTTCTGCTACTACTTGTTATGTCTACCAAGAAAGGAGACAAAGCCGTCTATCTCTAAGCTATTTTCGAATGAAAGCATTTTTTTCGTATCTGTAGCAAACTACAACCTTCTATCTCAATTTCTATTATAAGTCTTCCAATCGCGGTTAAGGAATGGATAAACGTGTGGAAAGACGGACTGACAAACGGGAAAGAAAAGGCGAAAGAACATTCCGTCTAAGACACAACTGGACGTATGGAAGGACAGACAGGCAAATGTAGGAAAGTTCAGCGTCAATAGTAAATAAAAGATGGACGGACAGTTAAAAAAAATGAACCGACGGAGAAAAGGGCGAACATGAATAAACTTAGTGAGAGTTTCACGTTGGATTCCACCAACAAACAAAAATATATCTAGTTTATATATATTCTTCTTTGGCTCATAAAGAAGTAAAGTATGTAATGAGTAAAGTAAACAAAATAAATGTAACAAATAAAATAAATAAAGTAAATAATATAAAATAAAAAAATAAAATAAAATAAAAATAAAAATAAAAAAATAAAATAAAAATATTAAAATAAACAAACCAAATAAGTAAACAAATAAGTAAAACAAATAAAATAAATAAAATAGATAAATTAAAATAAAAAAAAAAATAAAATAAATGAAATAAATAAAAACTACTAAATAAAACGAACCAAATAAATAAAACAAATAAAATATATAAAATAAATAAACTAAAGTAAAAAAATAAAATAAATGAAACAAGGAGGATTCGGCTGTGCCGTAATAGGTGGGCGTGGCAATGAAAGAACTTTCAATGTTTCTACCAAATTTAAAGCCAATATCTTCATTTTTGCGGCCAAGAGACGTACCGACGGATACGTCTACTTGGATTCCGAATTTCAGAGTATATACATTTTAGGTGGTTCCAGAGGCATCTTTCTTAAAAAGTTCAATATTCTTCATTAAAGTTCAATATTCTATTATATCGAGTGGGCATGCTCGATACTTTCCATTTCTGTACAGGGACCAGGGATAGCTTGCGTAATGTCTTTGGAAATTATTAAAATTCGATCTGCTATAGTTTACTAGTAATGAGCAATAATCCATTTTTATTTTGCTTCCAAAAGCAGAAATGTTCTTAGTCTACGTCGTGCTTTGGGCGTGTCCTTTGACCGATTTGGACATTTTCAATACCAACCAGCGTACCTTCATTTTTGCGACCAAGACAATGCTTATTACAAACATTACACAGACAAACGAACAGACGGATAGACGGACAGAGGGACATTCTTAAATCGATTCTTAATTTGATGTTGATTAAGAATATATATACTTTGTGAAGTCTCCGAAGTTTCCTCTTCGTAGTTACAAACCAAACGACAAAACGAAATATACCCTTCACCTTCGATGGTAGGTATAATAAGTAAAATATATAAAACAAATCAAATAAATAAAACAAAAAATAAACTAAATGAAATAAATAAAACAATTCGAATAAATAAAGGAAAGAAAACAAATAAATAAATAAAATAATTGAAGAGCACATAACCGAGATGTTCGAAGTCAAAGAAAGTCAAAGAGAGACTAAAGTAAGATTTCAATTTTTCGATCAATATGGTTCCATTGACGAATCCACTTGATTTTTTAAGAAATAAACGTAAAATCAAGCCCGAATTCGAAACTATACGACTTTACAAGGGTTGGAGCAAACTGTCTAATTATAAGGAAGCTTTAATCGTCTCAGCTGTTTAGTATTCATATGTCAAAGACGTACAACTTTCAGTTACATCAGCACCATTTGAAATTGATTCAACTTTCTCTATCCATGCGACCTTTACCCCTGCTGAAAAAGAGCAGGTTGGTTTTAGGAGCAGCTTTTGCATGTGACCTGCTGAACGATAACATTGATACATTGGCTCAATTACATGTCTCGTCTCGTAACTCGTTAATTTAAGTTAATAAATAAGATCGGTTCAGTGCAAAAAAGGCAAAGGCTGGAAGCTTTACTTTTCCTGTTCAATTCGAACGAAATTAGGAAAACATGTTGAAGAAGAGCGATATACAACATACAAGATACTAGAAACCTTACGTCAAGAATGTGTCAAGGGTTTTAGGTGGGTCATTGCCGTGAAGGTTTCACCCCACGGTGCCCGTTGGCACACGGAGTGGAATAGCTCCACGCATAAATAGATGCGACTTCTGCAATTAACCTCTATAAAGCATCTGACAACGATTGTCTCTAAATAGTTCAATTTTTTTTTCAGATCTAACTTTATA
>KK351148.1:279951-302760 GCA_000671755.1 Glossina brevipalpis
TATATATAAATATAAATATAAACATAAATATAAATATAAAAATATATATATAAATATAAATATAAACATAAATATAAATATAAATATAAAAATATGAATATAAGTATAAATATAAATATAAATACAAATATAAAAATAAGTATAAATATAAACTCTTTAAGCGTAGCTTACAATTATAATTTATTTTGAACCATGAAATAATTCGTATTACCGTTAAATAAGCGATTCCTCCTGAACCTGAGACTCTAATACATTTTACACTATATTTGTAGACACTTCCGAAGGTACCTGTCCCACCGCTGGAACAAACCATGGCCGATTATATACGTGCCTTGGAGCCGGTTACTACGCCAGCTCAGCTAGAACGCACCAAAGCTATCATTCAACAATTTACAGCACCAAACGGTTTAGGCCTAAGGTTACATCAATACCTTGTGGACAAACGTGAAGCAGAAGACAACTGGGTAAGTAATAATTTATTTTTCCAAATTTTTTAGTTAAAAACAAAAGAAAGAGCAAGAAATTAAATTTATGCGGAAATTTACGATACCCAGAAAAACTTGAGAGAGATCCTCGCCTATTATAGAATCATTTGTTCAACTGATACAATCCTATCTTTCCTAGTATTTTTATATTCAACCTGCAAGTCGTACTGTTTGAGCTATTTCGAGATACGTTTTGATTCAAGGATGGACCGGATCATATGAGCCAGAGCTCTGGGTATAAGGATTTATTTAGAAAAAATCTTTATATAAAAATTAATTTTAATATAAAATAAAATATTTGATATAAAATTTGCGTACAAAAACTTAAGTTAAAAGAATAGTATTGTACTATTGTAAACAATCTTTATGCGGACAATTTGGATGGATTGAGACCATTTTTGATGCACTTGCTATAAAAACGTTCTTACGAAAAATAAGCCTTTATATGGCAATATGGCTCAATATGAAGTATATTATTATGAAAAATAGTGCAAATTAATAATCTGTTATGTAAAATTACTGTGGTACCATTGGCCTACAAAGGTCAATACTTTGAATCCCTTTTCTATATAACAATGCTCATGAAAAACTGGTCTTTTTATAACAATAATTTATAATTTTTAATATTTTAAGACGAGAGCAGACGGAGTGCGATAGGGAATTTAACAGTTAATTCTCTCCGACTATAATTTAAGTAGAGGTCTTTAGGTAGTAGGTCGTAAGAGCATTCGTTCCAAGTCAACTGTTAATTTTCTACTTGTTTATACTACGAAGAATATCGTATTTTTTGCTTAATTATATTTGCATTTAAACCATTTGAAATGTGTATAATTTAAAATCCTATGACCATATATATTATTATTAAAAAAACAAAATTTCATTAGGATTCAGCAGTTGTCGCCAATATCCAAAGTACTTTCAGTGGCAATGGAGAAAGTTAAGCTGCAGATGTGATGTTTTGGGTTTAATCAAAGGATCTTCTGTAGCCTACGACTCTTCGGTCTCAGATGTCGTTTCAACAGTTGCAATAGCAGCAGTAGTTGTAGGTGGGTAGTAGGGTGTCGTCCTCCATCCAATAGCAGTAGAAGGGACGCCAGTAGTAGTTGTTATCACTGGAGTTGCAGTAACAGCAGTAGTTGTAGGTGGGTAGTAGGGTGTCGTCCTCGATCCAATAGCAGTGGAAGGGACGCCAGTAGTAGTTGTTATCACTGGAGTTGTTGTTCTGTACTTGTGTTCTGTGCTTGTGTTGGGTATAGTTGTCTCTTCATTAATAGGTGTGGAAGTGCAGCCAGCAGTAGTTGTTGGCATTGGAGTTGTCGTTGGAGTTGTCTCCGGTCGCGGGTCTCCGGTGTTAAATGTCGTTGCAACAGTAGTGCTTGTTGTAGGTCTAATACGCTCTAGTTCCGGTTTTAACATATCATAAAATTTTTGAAAATTTGGTTTGATCACCATGGCATTAATGGTAACCAAATAGGTTACCAGTAATAAAATTGTCAAAGTATCTATTCAAAGAAAGATATATTAGATGAAAAATTTCAAAATATCCTGATATTGAATATATATTTAATATAACTCATCCTTTACCTTTTCTCATTATGTTAGTTATTTACCCTTTACAAATTGATACTGAGAAGTGAAAGTTTAAAAAAATACTATTATTTTGAATGATTTAGACGACCCTTTTTATAGGCGTAACGCTTAAAATTATCTTTTTTTTTCCTTTCTTTCTTTTTTTTTTTTTTTTGTTATCTATTACATTAGTAACAATTAATTTCGATGAAAAGAAAGAGAAACTGATAATATGTATAATTGAGATAAACGGAGCGATTGATTGAATACTTGAATTGAAGTGGAAGAAAAAAGTCTACTAATGACAATACATTTTTTAAGGGCTTATTAAATCTGAAACAAAGTTTATAATGCTTACGTTTTAGCCTTAGGTTAATTTTTAACTTTTGACCTAATTTTCAGTTATTATTTTCAAAAAAGTTAAATTATAAATAATTCAAACTAAAAAAAAAAAGATTAAAATTCGAATTTTTTTTTCCTATCATGGCTGAAGAATGATCTAAAAAAGTTGAACTGACATTGTTACTTATCGTTACTTTTGAGTGACGTTTGAACGTTGGAATGTTTAATTTGACGTCATTAAAATATATTTCGATATTAATTTTTTCTTAAGATCATTCCAAACATAACAAAATGTCACGTGTTGTGGATATCTAATGAAAAAAAATTCCCTTATTTAGTAAAAAAATTTTTAAGTGTCATTATAATGAAAGAGTGTGGAAAATAATAAGTTGTCCGACTAGAATAAGAATGAGAAATTTTCACTTTTACAAAATTAGGAAGAAAAATTTCGTTATCAATTCTAAATAAAATGAGATAAAAATAGAAATTGATTTTTTGACATTAACTTTTCGGGACTAAATTTTATTGTATCTCGAGTATCTCTTAACATCAATAAAAACAAATTAACGAGAGAGTATATCTTTCCATTGTTTCCCATGTTTCTCTACCGTTGCCTCTACAGATCTCCACAGAAGTACATTAATTTAACACGTGGGCATAGATGGCGCTGTTAGTATTAAATCCATATGATTTTTTGTTAGTCCTAACCTTCAAAAGGCACGTGGATGAAACATGGCTCCATCATTTCACGCCGGAATCCAATCGACAGTCAGCCGAGTGGACTGCACGTGATGAACAGACTCCAAAGCGTGGAAAGACGTAAAAGTCGGTTGACAAGGTTATGGCATCAATATTTTGGGATACGCATGGTATAATATTGATTGACAGTCTTAAAAAGGGAGAAACCATAAACAGCGACAATTATGCAGCCTTATTGGCGCGTTTGAAAGACAAAATCGCGGAAAAACAGCCTCATTTGAAGAAGAAGAAAGTGCTGTTTCATCAAGACAATGCACCACCGTGTCACAGATCAATAAAAACGATGGAAAAATTACATGAATTGGGCTTCGAATTGCTTCGAATTGATCCCCAGCGACTTTTTCCTGTTCTCAGACCTCAAGAAAATGCTCGTCGGACAGAAATTTCGCGCCAAAAAGGTTTTTTCACTAAAAATTAGTATGGTGCCGAATTTAAATATTAAGTTAGAAATCTCATCAAAACGTTTGCATTGCGAGGGCGAGTTTAATCGGTTGACGATATATCTCATATTAAAATGTAATGTTTTCAAATCCGAATTATTCGGTGTATAAGTAAATGTTATAAAAATATTACTTAAATTTGTTTTAATGTGAATTTCTACACAAACTCGACCGCAATAGGTAGAGAATGTGTATATAATCAAGAAGAAGTGGAGGAAGCCACCACAAGTAAAATTTCACGTTTTGTCTGAAGTTTGCTAGGCTATTTTTAACTATTTTACTAGTATTAGTATATATGTGAGCAGCAAATACTGAAAACATTTTTATGAAGAGACAAGTCATTGGACAGATGGTCCATTTAACTTTTGCAGTTGATGGAGAAAAATTTATTATTTTTATAGACAATAAAATGATATTAAATAACGATATATCCGCTACATTTTGATAAATATTTTACATAAACTATTTTGTAAGTTTCAGACTAATAATAGGTTTGAGATGATAGAAATACTAGGATTTTAGGTGTATGAAATTATTGAAAACTTTATCTTGCTTCATATTTCTATTATAATTAATTTTTGCTTTTTAATTATAGGCCTACTACTATTGGTTGAATGATATGTATATGGATGTACGTTTAGCTCTGCCAATTAATTCAAATCCAGGAATGGCTTTTCCACCAAGACAGTTCACTACAGTCCATGACGTGGCAAGATTTTCAGCTCAATTGCTTGACGGTATTATGCTTCATAAAGAGCTTCTCGATAGGTAAATCTCAACTCGCTTAATTGAATTTTACCTTTAATTCAACTAATAATTGCACTTTACAGCGGTAAACTTCCACAAGAACGTGCAACGTCACGTGAAAAGAATCAACCATTATGTATGGCTCAGTATTATCGTTTATTGGGTTCGTGTCGACGTCCTGGTATAGAACGTGATTCCCAATATTTGCCACAACGTACCAGTGACGATGAACATGTCATTGTTTTTTGCCGCAATCAAATGTATTGTGTTATCTTGAAGGGCCGCGATCGTGGCAAATTATCAGAAAGTGAAATAGCTTCACAAATTTTATATATACTTAGTGATGCTCCATGCTTATCCTCAAAGCCGCCACCTTTAGGCTTATTAACTGCCGAACCACGTTCACAATGGGCTCAGGATCGTACTACTATTTTATTAAGTGAACGCAATCAACGCAACATCGGTTTATTGGAAACAGCTTTAATTGTTTTATGTTTAGATGAACCATTGCCATTAGATTTTAATGCACGCAATTTTCACGGAGCTACACCATCAGTACATTATGCTGGTCAACGAGATGAAACCAATATGGCTCATCAAATGATCCATGGGGGCGGCAGTGAATACAATTCCGGTAACCGTTGGTTTGATAAAACTATGCAAATTATTATATGTACCGATGGAACTTGGGGTCTTTGCTATGAACATTCAACATCCGAAGGTATAGCTGTAGTTCAACTATTGGAGAAAATCTATAAAAAAATTCTAGAAAATCCTATGGATAGTAATGGTGTACCTCAACATCATTTACCACCGCCAGAACGTTTGGAATGGGACTTAACTTTGGATATACAAAGACGTTTCGCTCAAGCTGCCGTTTCATTTGATAAGTATGAAAATGAACTTTTCGCATTAATAGGCTTAGAGATGATATTGAGAAATGCATCGATTTTTTTAGATCCATCAGTGATTTGGATTTCCATGTTTATCGATACAAAGGTTATGGAAAAAATTTCATTAAGGGTTGCCAAGTTAGTCCAGATGCTTATATACAATTATCGCTACAATTGGCCTATTTTAGGTATGTCCGCAATTATTTAACTATAATTGGACCGCCATTGCCCTTCATTCTTAATCGTTTGAATCTTGTAACTGAAAGTCTATCTTTTTACTAACTGAACAAAAGTAATTTTTAAAATATTTTTTCAGATTATACGGCTACTTAGTGACCACTTATGAAAGCGCTTCCACCCGACGGTTTCTTTTGGTAGTTTTTGTTCTTTTTTTAAATTTCTCATGCATATATTTCAAAAATTCATTTTTGGAACGATCTTTTCATTTCAAGGGTCGTGTGGATTGTATACGAAGTGCCAGTACTGAAGCTCTAGAATGGGCCAAAGCAATGTGTCACAACAAAGATGCCAACACAACTATAAAAAGCAATACTGAAACAAATCAGGTAGTTTTCATTGCCTACAATATCAATCATGCAATTATTCTTAATTCTTATTTACTTCTTATTCTGACTTCTGACTTTTGACTTCTAAATTTGTCGTCCAAAAATGCATATATTTGAATGTAATGCATTTATGATTAAACAGAAAGATCGAATACGCGAACTCTTCCGTTGTGCAGTCGCACGTCAAACTGAGGTTATGGTTCAAAATATTCTAGGTAACGGCATAGATATACCGTTGCTAGGTCTACGAGAAGCTAGTCGTGAGGTTACCGGTCAATTGCATGAACTCTTCACCGATGAATCATATAAAATATCGCAATGTTTCTTACTGTCAACTAGTCAGGTGAATTTTAAACTTTAGATTCGCTCACTGATTCACTGAGGCTAGCCTAGCCATTCACTAAAGCTAGCGATCACGTGCACTAAAATGCATGTAGTTTTTTCTTTTTTTTTTTCTCTATCACAAAAAGCACTGTTTTTAGTCTGTTCGCACGTATTTTTTTTTTTTTTTATTTTATTCAAAACTTAGCTTTATTGCTAAAGCACCAAAAGAAAACATGCACTTGAGTGATATTTCAAGCACCTAACAGCAAGATGAGTAAGTGTTTAGTTTTTTAGATTTCTTGTTATGTTAAAACAAAAAAAAAAAAATTTTTATATTTTTTTTAGGTGGCTTGCAGCACCGATAGTTTTATGGGTTATGGTCCTGTAACACCACGTGGTTATGGTTGCTCTTATAATCCTCATCCCGATCAGATTGTATTCTGTGTATCAGCCTTTTTAGCTTGCGGTGAAACGAGTGCTTCAAGTTATGCCAAATCATTACAAGATTCATTGGATATCATGAAAGATTTATTAGAAAACTAAGAGAGATTTTATGATTAGAAGTTATATACTAAAAACGTTTATGTACACTACATATATGTGCATACATATACAAATGCAATACATATACATATCATTTAATGTACCTTAAAAAGCAAAATTAAAAAAAAAAAAAAACACAACAAATGAAATGTTTTAGAGAAATTTATTGAAAAAAAAAAAAATACATATATATATATAGAGAGAGAAAGTTGTTCAAAGTTAAAAAAATAATATGAAAACTTTTAGAAAAATGTTTAAAGGAAAAAATATATACATATATATATATATATATATATACATACTCTCAATATAAATAAGTAGTTCATTATATTATATATACACACGAATGCTATAATAACTTATTATATAAATGTTTAGAAAATGACATGTTTATCGAGATCCTACCTATAAGAAGAAATATAAGAAATCAACATCACATTTAGTTTACTTAGTGAATTTCAATAATTCATACATATATATGTGAAAAAAGTATTAAATCAAAAAAAAAAAAAAAAAAAAAATTATCTTCTTTCCTCAATAATGATTAAAAACGCAATAATTAGAGTTCCTAATTATCATCATTAAAAAATATTGGTTTATTATTTAGAACCTAAGTCTTCGATTTTGAGAAATTCTTTTTCAATCCCTTTAGAAAATTGTAAAATACATTTAGGGAATTCTACGAACAATTAGAGTTATAGTCGATTAAAAATCTAAATCAATCGTGATAATCAAGACCATCTACAAATGTTAAGCTATAGATTAACTTACCTTTAAAAATGAAAGATAATTATATTCAGATAATTATGTTTGATCCACTATGAACTCACTATCATCATGGGCCAATCCGTACCGCCACCTAAAAAATACTGTATTTGGCTTTACGAAATGCTCGTCAGATATCTCGAGTCCGATTATGCAAATTGCCTCACTTTTGCACAGAATGTGAGGGGAAATTTCTACTTTCCTTTCACAGAATCTGCAATAACAGGTATCCGAGATACTCATGTTGTCAAATGATACCTGAAGAAGTTGTGATCCGTGAAAAAGCCCGTGACCAGTCCCAACTCGCTCCTATGTAGCACTTCCAGTAGCTTATGCGCTATGCCGTGAGATTTCTTAAATCTTTTTTCTTGCCGCTGTCTTGCACTATGCTTCCAATGGTAAACTAGTTGTTTCTTTGCCCATTGCGACACCAGCCTTTTAATGTGTCTCCTTGGCACGCCGCAAAAAAGTTCCGAATCTATCATGGTTCTCTCCAGCCCCATCGATACTCTATAATATTTAGTAGACGTGACAGGTTTTTTCTATTTTTATAGAATACTTGAGAAATTTTTATTGTACTTCCCTTGAGTAACGATTAACAGACCAAGAAATCAAGAGAGGAAGGCATGCGTTTCGACCGATATGGGCCACTTTCAAAACCAAAGTACGTGCAAGAACTCGGAAGCTTCTTTCTGGGTGTTGCAAACAAAATGACAAGATAGATATATCCCCATCCCTCGGTGGTGGGTACAAAATAATTTTTGATAAAACAGAAATTGCTTTATGGAATATTGAATAGAATTGTGAAATGTAAAAAGTCTCCCGTACATATGACGTCTTTCCATATGTATGACGCAAAATGTATTTAATCTTGATAAATATAAAATTGATTTAAACATGTCCGTCTCTCTGTCTGTCCGTTAAATTCGGAATTCACTTTAACGAGCACTTCCATCAGTCCGTCACTCCATTTGTCTGTCTGCTTATCTGAGCAATATCTTCGATGACACTTATCCGGATCGCAAAAACTAATATATCTAGATGAAATTTGGAAAACTTGATCCGTCTATCCATTTATCAGTCTGCTTATCTGAGTAAAGTCAGCGATGGCCCTTACCCGGATCGCAAAAAGTAATATATCTGGATGAAATTTGTCAGAAAGTTCTCTCACGTACGTTTTACCACTGAAAGGGGCCAAATCGGTCACTGACGCTATTATAGTGTAACATAAGGTGCAACTATCTCTATTTTCTCGAAGTTGTGCCCACTACTTATAAGCTACATCAGAAAAATTTACTATTAAAATATCGCCTGTTTGACCTTTTTTTAAGATGAAATTGGTGAATATATTCGCCAAAGTCGAATACAAACTTTCTTACTTACTTGTTAGATATTGCCTTAGCAAACATCTAAGGATCAATTAAAAGTGAATACGGTTTCCTTATCTATTGATAAAAAAACATTAATCTCCAAAAATCTTTTCAGGTGAATATGCTTTTTTATATGTTTTGAGTGAACAACCCTTTTCATTATTATTATTTCATTATTATCGACACTGATCTTTTGATCCATTTCGTTTATTTTCAATATAGAAAAAAAAAGTACGTAGGAACCTCTGCTTTCTTTACCTAAATAATTTTAGCGAAGGAAAAATATAGATTCAGATTCTATTTTAGATATAATTCCAAAGACCAAAACATTTACTGGAAAGCCATAGGCCAAAAGAATATAAAATTAGTATTCACATTGTAAGAAAACATTATTTTTTAAAAACCTTAATATCACGCAATCATATGATGCCAACTGATCCTAATTTGACTTTCGAATTTAATTTCATTAAAAAAAATGAAGAATGTATTACAAAGCGACTTTGCCCGCCTCAGTAATATTTTAGATCAATGTCTTAAGCAAAACCTAAAACATACTATTTCTAAAAAAAAAAAAAAACAATTAAGAAAATTATATTCGGCTATGCCGAATCTTTTATACCCACCACTGTTATCTTAAAAAAAGGGGGAAAAACTAATTAAAAATAAAGTACTTTCAATGTTTCTACCAAATTTGAAGTCGATATCTTAATTTTGCGGCCAGGAGAATGTTTACCACAGACATTAGATAGTTAAGCAGCCACACAGATGGACGGACGTACCGACGAATATCTTTAGGTGGATTCCGAATTTTATACTGACCAAGAATATAAACACTTTACGAGGCTTTTGAAGAATTCTTCTTAATATTACAAACGTTTCCACAAAAAAATTTAATTTCAATATTTTATTATATTGAATGGGCGTGGTCAATCCTTACCGTTTTTGCACAGAGCCTACGAAATAACTAATGCAATATTTGTGGAAATTTTTATAGATCTATCTATCATGGTTTATGAGTACTAAGAAAAAAACCCAATTTTTTTTCCTACCGAAAACAGAGGTTATCTTAATCTATGTCGTACTGTGAGCATGTCTTTTGACCGATTTGGACCATTTTCAATACCAACCCGCGTGCAAGAAATTCCAATGTTTTTGTCAAATTTGAAGCCGATATCTTCATTTTTTGCGGTCTGGGGAATGTTTACCACGGGCAGACGGACAGACGGACATGCTTAAATCGATTCTAAATTTAATGCTGATCAAGAATATATATACTTAGTGGGTTCTCCGAAGTATCCTTTCGGTAGTTACCAACATTATGACAAAATGAAATATACCCTTCACCTTCAGTCGTGGGTATAAAAAATCTGCCACGGCCACCTATTAAACTTTACTTTTTTTTCTTCTTTTTTTAAGTGACAGCTGGTGGGTATAAAAGATTCGGCACAGCCTAATATTTTATTCTTCCTTGTGTTTCTTTTTTTTTGGATTTTCTAGATTTTCATACATTATGACTATGTTGGTCATTCCTAATTAAAAGCTCCATTAGCCATGGATAAAGAATGAATTTAATACAATTTATTGAAAGAACAACTCAAAAATTCAGAAAAAAAACCAACAATTAATAAAATGACCGTAATTCTCGAAACTATAATTTTCAGAACTGACATCGCTTAGATATAAAAATGTTAAAAAAAAAAGAATAGACACAACCGCGACCGTGACAGGACTCGAACCTGCAATCTTCGGATCCGAAGTCCGACGCCTTATCCATTAGGCCACACGGTCATGTTTAACATCTGCAATAAAAGCGTAATAAGAGCCAATCATTATAAAAAATAACTGTAATAAGAAACACGCGTTAAATAATCTTTTAAATTAACATAATAAACATGTTTTACTAAATTAATAAAAGAAGTAATAAAAAAAAAATGGAAGAACATTAAAATCTACATAAACTTGCAATAATAATAAGAGCATATAAATGTACACAAACATTTACACACATACATATATATATATATATATAAAATAAAAATAATAAAATTCAACCTGTTGTAGCTGTGAGAGACATATAGTGTAGTGTTAGTCATGTATTGTATTATATATTAATACTCGTAACTATTGAATTACCTTCAGATGTATACTGTTGTTTTGTTATTTTAAAGGCGAACACTGATTATTATGTACAAAAATATAAATAATTCATTAATTTATTAATATAGGAAAATTACCCAAAAAAAAAAAAGAAAAAAAAACATGCAAAGATGGGAAAATTGTATTCGACTTAGTAAATAATTTGCAATAGCCAATAACTAATCTAAATACTTTTCAGCATATCAATCATTATTTTTTCAATGTAAAAGTTATTCGCCTGCAAAATTAAAGAAGGATAGAAATGAACGAATAGCGTAAAAAGATAATGGAATGGATGGGATCTCAAAAGGACCGAAAATCTTTGAATATAATGTTATAGAGGATCATGCAGATAATGAACTAAAAAAAAAGAACTAAAAAACAGGAGGATATTGAAAACGAACACGAAGCAAAGAAAATGGAGAAAAACATTTTGGAAAACTTTCTCTAATGTAAGAAATATAGAAATAAAAGTAAAAATTCTGTCCAAAAATTACGAAATTTCTCCGAAACGTATTTTTATAATACATTTTATCAACTCATTAAAAAAATAAATATTTGATTTGTTAATGAGTACGAAGAATCGAATACTTTATGTGGCTATGCAATTAAATATATGAGATTGTTATACACAATTTCCTTGCTATTGATAGATTGTGCACTGTGGTGTCGCGTTTAATCATATTCAATAATAATTATATTGATGTTCAAATTATTTAAAAAATGTTAATTGTTTTGTTGCTATTATAATTTAGCTTAAAAATTATTTATAGCATATTGTTATTACCTCAAATGTTGAATAAAAAGTGTTATATAAGATATTGTATATATCAGATGTTTGATTTTTACAAAATTTAACTCAAATTGAAATAAACACAACAAGTAAGAAAATTATATCTCGGCTTCGGTTTCTTGTACCCACCATTTTTATTTTAAAAGAAGGGGAAAAAATTAAATTTTACTAGGTGGGCGTGGCAGATTTTTTCTATTTTTATGGAATACGTGGAACACAGTTAGCCGTGGAATACCGCGAAAAACAGCTAGAGCAAAACACTCAAAAAGTAGACGCGCTTTCAGCTTATACTGAAGGCGTGACCAGTGATCGATTTGGCTCATTTTCAATAGCAATGTAAGTGAAAGAACTTCCAATGTTTCTGCGAAATTTGAAGCCGAGATATTCATTTTTACGGCCAGAGGAATGTTTACCACAGACTTTATACGGACGAACAGACGAACAAATGGGCATGCTTAAATCGATTCTAAATTTGATGCCGATCAAGAATATATATACTTTCTGGGCTCTCTAATGTTTCTTTCTGGATATTACAAACCAAATGACAAAATGAGATACATCCTTCACCTCGGGTGGTGGGTATAAAAAGAGGTGAAAAAATAAATTTTAATAGGTGGGCGTAGCAGACTTTTTCTATTTTTATGGAATACTGTGTCAATTTGCATTTTACAGTCTACGAGCGCTAAGAAAAACAGCCAGAAAAAAGACGTACTTTCAGCTTATTTCCTACTGTAGGCCTAGCCGGTAATCGATTCGGCCCATTTTCAATTGCAACGTATATGACAAAACTTCCGATATTTTTGCCAAATTTCAAGATGATATCTCGATTTTTGCAGACAGGAGAATGTTCACCGCAGACATTATACACACGGACATGCTTAAATCGATTCTAAATTTGAAGCTGATCAAGAATATATATAACTTGTGGTGTCTCTGAAGTTTTCTTTTGGTAATAACAAACCAAATTTGAAAGCAATATCTTCATTTTTGTGCCCAGCAGATTGTTTACCATAGACATTACAAAGATGGACAAACGGACAGAGGGACATTCTTAAATCGATTCTAAATTTGATGCTAATCATCTATATATCTGAAGTTTCTTTCTGGACATTACAAACATAATGACAAAATGAATATACCCCTCGTAAAAAAATCAAACGCTTCAAACCACTATACGTTAGTTATTGCAGCTGATACATAAAATTATTATTAAGACATATATATATATAGATTTTCTACATTTAAATATTTAAGTGCTTCGAAAACATTTTGGTGGATTTATGAAGCAATAGCCATAATCAAATCTATAACAATAAAGAACCGGTTTGACGTCCTAAACGAATTTTTCAGCAGGTAATCATGATTTTAATGACAAAGATTTTTTAACAGTTTTTCAAATTTAGTGTATTCTCTTTAATTAGAAATGTGTGTGTGTAAGTGCGTGTGAAGAAAAATAAGAAACAAATTGTTTTTTTTAACCTTATGTACACTTGCAGGTCGTATAGATTATTATATCTTTTATATTTTACACCATATTTTTCAAAGTAACCAAAAAAATTTGCGACTATTACGATTACTGTAACCACCTCCCTCCCTCACCCAAATATATTTATTTCATTTTTGAACTTGTGTTGATCAAAAAAAAAATACTTGAAATCAACTTCTCTGCCTTGAAAAAAAAAGAAACTTAGCGACGTTATATTACGACCGTGACAGGACTCGAACCTGCAATCTTCGGATCCGAAGTCCGACGCCTTATCCATTAGGCCACACGGTCCTTGTGTTTTCATTGTCAAACTACATTTATTACGTACAAAAAATATTATTTATTATATTTCCTATAATGTTGCCAAACTTAAATATTTCAAACTCTAGTAAAAAGTCCAACAACAAAATAATGATTTCATAATGATTTAATTTGAAAGTTATGGTCGCTTTTAAGCATTACAAAGTAGTGCGAAATTCTATTTAAAAATTACAAAAAGTCTATAATTTTTCACTATCCTACATGAGAAAATAATATGTTTGAAGTCCTTATAAATTGAAAAATACAACTGTAAATTACATAAGTGATAATAAATGAATATAAGTGATAAATATTAAAATAACAATTATATGAAATGCATCGAAAATCTTATTTCATCATAAGAGTAAGAAAAAGTTTATAAACTTTTTAATTTATATATTTGTGTGTTATGGATTACGAAATATAAAATACAAGAACTCAGTCTTTTTTCGATTGTCAAGAAATACTTTAAAAGTAGTATTACTTACCCATAAATCTTGTATGTTTTCAGCACAGACATACTTGTAAACATTTCTACCGGAATATCACTTTACTAATTAATGAGAATTTATATCGATTTCCTCATGCTCTTAATCATCATAATCTTTTTGTTTATTACATTAAAAAAAAAAAAAAAACCTTTTCCACACTCACATAAACGAAAATTTATTAAATAATTTTTTTAAACTGCACACAATTGTTGTACATGCATACATACATAAATTGTCTTTTAACGTAATTTGTCTTAGTCGATTATCTTATTATATTATTGTCTTTTAAGTGAATTTCAAATATCATTTGTAAACATAGAATTTAATTCTTACAAAATCATTTTTTCGATACAAGCATTTTTCTCATGGAGCACTTTTTTCTACCTAAACACATCCCCAAGGCATCTTTTGAAGCGAAAGCATTATTAAATAAACAAAAAAATATTGATTTTGATTTTATTTGACATTGTACCGACGAAAAGTTCGTTGATCATGTTCTACTGATCCTTCCTTGCTGGAATCTTCATCGCGTCCATACTGAAAAAGAAAATTTAAAACAAATTTATATTTAAATAATAACTCAAAACTACATACTTTGCAAAAATGATGCTCTAAGAGTTCCACAGCAGTCATACGGTCTTTGGGATCATGTTGCAAACAATGATTAATAAAATCATGACCTTCTTGGGAAAGACTATCGGGTGCTTCAGGTTTTTCTCCCATGCCTACCTTAAACATAATTTGAAAATTGGAATCGAATTGTGCCCAAGGACGCTGAATGAAAAACAAAAGATGAAATTATTTTGAAACAAGAAGTTCATATATTTATCAACCTTGCCAGAAGCCATTTCTACTACCACGCAACCGACGGACCAAATGTCCGCGGCCCGTCCATGACCGTCGCTATTAGTTTTGGTAAATATCTCAGGTGCCATATAAGCTACAAAAAGAATACTATTTAATATAAATAATATATATATCCATTTATTATTAAGTTACCTTGAGTTCCCACATAACCTTGCAATTCACCTGGTACCGTTGTATGAGCTTGTATCTTAACCGCTGAACCAAAATCTCCTAACTTTAGACTATTACCTCCAGCTACCAAGAATATATTAGCAGTCTTTATATCTCTATGTACAATACCGTGCTTATGAAGTCCGGCCACACCCGCTAACAATTGTGCAGTGAATCGCCGCGTTAAACCCTCTGGTAAACTACCGGTCAATTCAATCAACGATTCCAAGGTACCCTCTGAGCACAATTCCATAAAGATTAACAGTTCCTCACGATGCACTTCTATTCCATAATAACGCACAAGATTTTCATGCGTAATACCTTCAAGAATTTTTAGTTCTTCAGCAACATTTTTTAATACCCTTGTTTCGCCCGGATGTATAGCAAGTTCTTTCATAGCCATTAACTCTCCAGTATTATTATTAACAGCTGTATAAACTTTGCCAAAACGTCCTTGCCCAATTTTGATTCCACGATGCCAACGGAAATGCACACTGCGTGCTCTAATTTGTACTTTATCACTTGAATTTAGGGCTTTAACTTGTCCAATTAAGTTGCGTTCACGTAGTTTTTCATCAAGTTCCATATCCAAACGATTGACACCGTCTCGTAAACGTATTTGACGTAAGGCCAAGGATGCATCAGTTAATGAACGAGCCGTAACTTCACCTTGAGGAGAAACAGCAACAGATTTGTTAACAAGAGTAGGGACTATTAAACGTAAGTCTCCAATAATCGCATTTCTATTATTTGACGTTACAGTTAAATCTCCATCTGTTGAGTCGATGGAAGAAGTGCGTTGGTAAAGCTCTTCTTTATAACTAAACTGAGGTTGCAAAAATTTATTAAACGGTGAAGGAGATATGCCGGCGGACATAGGTGAACGAGTCGGCGTACGCGATCTGCTGGTAGCTGGAGAGGAAGTTTTCCTAGATCGAGGTGACGCTTTCTTACGGGCTATCCTCTCCGGCTCCGAAGTGATACCAATTACATGCGATATACATAGATCCATTTTCTTTTTTAACTCTTCAAACTGAATTTCGTTAAGATGTCGTGTAATTTGCGGATCGCAAGCCAATATAAGAAATTCCAAACCTTGTGAAGCCCAACGGGGACGCATGCCACGCCCACGTTCGCAACGTTCCGTCACGAATTGCATCCACATTTGAGCAAACATAATGATACCTAAAGCCAATTCTATTTGATATTCCTGAGCTTTGTTCGTCATAATGCGATGCTCAAATAAACGTATAACATCTTTATGATATTCAAACCCGAACTTATAACCTTGGTGCAGGATTTCGCGGGTGCGCGATAAAACAGCTAGACGATCTTGTTCCTTTGTAATATAAAAACCAAGAAAATTAAATGAATTCACAAGTTCTTTTTCAACTCACATCCAAATCCATTGTGTAGACCGGCGAACAACGGTCTTGAACTCTTTCAATAATTTTTGTCAATTTATTTCTAACATCCAAAATGTCACGTTGTAGCAGCTTAAAAGGTGCTTTGACTTCATTACAAACCACATCATGTTTTTGTTGTGCACAGTCCCCACAATCAATTTCGTAGTGTTCGCGATGAAAATCAGCCGACTCAACGTCACGACAAAATGTTTTAGCGAAAAACAACACTTTCACTGAACATTCGCGTTCGGTAGTGAATAAGCATTGGGTTTCTCGACAAATAGTTAAAACTTGCCATTTCAAGTCAGTCTCCAGATTCTGGGCCGTATCATCAATTTGCATATCTAATTCCCTAGAGCGATTAACCAATCGTTCTGAAATTCCTTTAAGAAGATTACGTATTATCGTGCAAAATTTATTGACAGCCAGTATGTGCATTCCTGTTATCATAGGACTAACTAGCTTGGTAAACATCCACTCCCTTTCCAAAGCCGATTTTTGGTTATTCTCTGACACTGCGACTAATACTAGTTGATCTATATAATCTAGATACAATTCGAATACTTTGCGTACCGTCTCATCATACTGCTGCAAAATACCCATATAACGTTCCAGATCGTCCTCATTTTCTACTAAAGCAGTAGTTATATGACGTTGATATCGTTCTCTGTGAGTTAAAGCTAATGTAAGACCTTCCCGCAATTCTTTCATAATCTGTTCTAAGCTGAGAGGATTTGGTTTCGATGGTCGTGTCTCTAGGCGCATACGTAAAAATTCATGCATAAATTGCAGAGGAACACCGCTTAGGAACACAAACGTCGGAATGTAATTGGGTAAATTAATTGATTTATACTCGTCACTCCAATATCCATACCGTCTTAATTCCTCGACCTGTTCATCATCTATATCCGCTTCTAAGTGCGGTACGCCGTCTTCAAACTTTTCAGTTTCGAAGTCATAATCGTCCGTACCGGGTTTTTCCAATGATATCTGCGCTTTACACATAACCACGTTATGAAGTTTATGCAGAAAAGCTAACGCTTTAGCTAATCCCCTTGATTTTAAAACATTTTCGATAAATTTCCGATACAAAGCAGATGACTGTTCAGCGTTTGTGCCGCTACCTGAACGTAAAGGTTCGACACTGAATATGTTAATGTCATGCATGGAACCCTTATTAAAAACTATATTATTGGAGCTATCGGCATTTTGAGTAACTTCCGTAGATGAAGAACTGCGCAAATTAATTAATAATTATTTGATGTAAAGCATGTACTGAGCTATTTAGAAAAACTTACTCAGTACTGCTGGCAGGATCATCCGGTGCGTGCGAAACGTCGTTAATTAAAAATTGTACCTTTGGACCATTTTGATTTCCCATAATTTTTTGTTGTAAGGCTGAACTTGATGTTTTCGTAGAATCTAGAGAATTAACAGCTGAGTCGTCGTTATCTACACCTGATACCGATGAGTTACCACTGCTTGCCTCATTAGCTATGAATGAAGTCTGCACAGGCCAAGAGAATCTTTCACCCTGTAAACGTACCAATATTTTGCCCAATATTGTTAATTTTAAACGCGCTTGCTGAGTTATGTTGTACCACAGACACATGGTTTTGATACGTCCCACGAAACTTTCACTTTTGTAGATGGGATGAAAAGCACCCATTGCCTGGGTAGAAGGATACAAAGCTTCAGCAGCGTCCAATCGTGTTAAGAGTTCTTCTACTTCTTTCATAGCGACTTCTTGTTGATTTAAGCAATCCTTGCAGTACAAGGATAAACAACCAGTACAAAATTTTCCATTTTGAATGCCTATAATTTTAAAGCAGTATAAAGAAGGTTTGATCACAACTCATGTTCCCTCACATGACTTACAATTATTGATGCTGTCTGTACTGAATCCGCTATCGTTGCTAATAGTACTTCCTTGTCGTCGATACTTTGGCTTAAAGCTATAATTAATAATTTCCGTTAACAAATCCGGAACATCCTTACGAGCCGTAAACAGATATCTATCTTGTTGTTCAGGTGTACGATCTGCTTGCCATGCCTGCAATTCTAACCAAATCAAATCCTTAACTTCAGTCTGCCATGTATGTTCCTCTAAAGAAAGCTAACAATTTAACGAAAAATATTTTTTTTTAATCGAATTTTCTTGACGCTTAAATTATCTTCACTTACCTTCACTTCTTGGCGATCCATGCTGCCCAATTTAATGAGATTTGCAAATGTCTCATGAAATTCTTTACGCAATTTAAATTCTGGTGAAGACTGCGCAGCTAATTGCTGATTATGAGCGAATGCTTGCGGTGGTGCAGATGAACGGCAACCACTGGGTCGCGAAGAAACGCTCATATAGCGATTGCATGACTCTACGACCTTGGGCTGATATCGTAACATGACTGATTCATTATTTAATGGAATACATCTATCAGAAATTTCCTGTTGATGAAAGTTACTCTCATGAACTCGATTGTAATTATTTAATACAGCACCATTGGTCGTTAAGGCCAAAGCATTTTTCAGTTCACGTTCTGCACCACGTATTAAGGCTTGGGCACGTTTATCCGTACGTCTGGGGCAGCAACTACCATCCTCACCGACAAAGATTTCATTCAATAACGCACAATCCATAGTATTCCGACGTAAAACACGAGAACGTGCCATTCTTGTCATTCCCCTTTTTGGTATCGCTGTTGAGTCACAACTTCTATAATAAAGTAAAATATAATTGCATGCACTTAGGGAATACAATTTTTTGTATCGAAACATACGTTCCTATCGAAGACACTGCTTGAGCTCTTTGTTTACGATCCCAATCGCGATTTTTGTTCTTCAATCTGGTACGTGGTGGTGTGGTACCGAAATCCTCAAAACGTGACTCCAAAACATCGTCTGAGTGAGGGCTAGTTGCCTCATCTCCTTCGTTACTATCACAGGCATTACGACGATGTCCCGATTTTGGATGAAATGCTTTACTACGCGTTTTTTCTTTCACCCTAAGAGAAATGAATACGAGAATATATTAATATTATTAATAAGAATAAAACAAAAAAAATATTAAGGAAGCAATTTTATCTCGCCTTGTGGTTATAGAAAGAAAAAAATTTTGAAAAATTCCATCTAAATATTTTTATCGTCTTTTTTTACTACTAAATATTTTCCTAATTAAGACAATAACAAAAAAAAGGTAGATAGAGTGAAGAAGAGTGTGGACGAATCATGTCACTCTTCTTTCACCCTCGCAAACTGAAACTGTAAAATTCGATAAATGAACCTATAAGCCAAGTTTAATCTATTAATCTTAAAAAAAGGTCCTGTTTAAAAATTGTAACAATTGGGTAACGCTGGATTGATGAAGAGAGAAATATAACAAAATTATCTAAAAATATATATATAACTCGGACAGCGTCTTGGTGGATATTTGTGGTTGTGTGCTAAAAGGAATAACACAACATATCACCGGTGGTAAGCGCATTCTATGCGTGAATCATTTCAAGCAAAAAAATAATAAAAACGTAGCACTTTTATTATTCTATACATCTACGATAGGTCGTTCAACGCATACTAAAGAATAAGTTGTAAAAGTTTAATTTTATAAGTTGTAAAAGGGAAAGGGAAAAGGAAAAGTTTCCATTAGGAAATTGATTTTTAATATAAATTAAATTCTTTAAATTTATTCAATATCAGTGTGAATATGGATTTCCTCTTAAAATCTCTTTATTAGGAACTCAATCGTAAATACAAAATTATTTTTATCATTATAGCAATTTACTTATAATTAAGCTAAATTAGTCCGGTGGTTTACCAACGATTAGTAAATATANACTTGCACGGCGTACATTAAGTTTGTGCAGATGTATGTAACATTCAGAAAGTAGCTTAATGTTAATCCGCTTTTCTTTAAACCGGCCGATAAAGAAAAATATTTTTAAATCGATTTAAACTTATCTATACCTCTGATGTCTACCCATGCATGTGTTCAGCGTACAAGTCCCTGGTTCTGCCAAATTTACAGCCGATATCTTCATTCTTGCGTCTAAGAGAATGTTTACCATAGACATTACGTAGAAAGACGGACAGACGGACATCCTTAAATTGATTCTAAATTTGATGCTGATCGAGAATATATATACTTTGTTGGGTTCTCCGAAGTTTCCTTTTGATAGTTACAAACCAAATGAAAAAATGAACCTTCGATGGTGGGTATAAAAGGAGGTAAAATATATAAAATTATATGAATAACTTTTAAGTTTGAAATAAATCTCCCAACTGTAGGAATGTAAGCACATACCACACCTCTCTATGTGGTAACCTTAAAGTATTCCTACAAATTAATTAAATCCTGTAAATTGCGATAAACGAAAAAAGAATTTGATGTAACACAACATCGTTTTAAATCAAATCGAAAAAATTCTTCATTCTGCGAAGTCATCCAATTTAAAAATATTCTGCATCAACAAATTAATAGCCAACAATGCCTAATATAAAATTGGTATCGGCCGAGGGTGAATCTTTCGATGTTGACGTAAACATTGTAAAATTGTCCAGCACAATCCAAAACATATTGGACGGTATGGAAAACTATGACAACGCGGTCGTCCCTTTGCCGAACATAAAATCGGCCACTTTGCGCAAAATCATAGAATGGGTCGACTAACATAAGGATGATCCTCAGCCTTCAGATGAGGATGAGGACGAGGAATATTCGCTTACAAAGATTAGAACGGTTAATATTTCACCATGGGACGCTCAATTCATTGGGGTGGACATTGAAGGTTTAATCAACTTAATTGCGAGTGCCCATTATCTNTTTTTTGTGAATAAAAATCTCTCATCATCTTTCTAATCTACTCATTTAGTTAGCAGGTGTATTTAAAATTTAAGGAGACAAACTACTGTGACAGGCTTAAAAACCCCTTTTTTTTAACAATATTTTTTGATTGAAAGAGAAGATAATAGAACAATAATATTCGAGAAAATTCTTAAGCGTACACTACTGTCCAAAAGTTTGGATACAACAAGTAAAATGGAATAAAACAAAACAAAATCATCTAAATTTATTTTTATTCAAATAAAACTAAATTTGTCAAGGGTATGAAGTTATATTTAAGTATAACTAGCAAAGTCACAAACCAAACCGGTTAACAGAGACCTGTTAAACAACTAACAGAATCCTGTTAACCAAAGTCTTGAACGGATTTATATCAAATATAGTTAAAATAACACTGTTTTGGAACTTTTTTCCACGAATATGATAAACAAAACATCAATTTTTGTTAATCAGGTAAAATTTTATATAAAAAAGTTTTTCTTCTATATCAAATATAAGATTCAAAAAGTGGAAGTTTAATTGTCCATTGTGGCGAAACCAAGTGCTGCGAAAAAACGGAACTGGTGCCACGTGATTCCATGATGAATACCATTTCCAATGATTAATAAGTTTATATCAAGTTGCTTTCAGAAAAATTTTTTATTGGACTTTGAAAATTGCTCTATGTAGGGCAAAATAAAAGCAATATTTGGAAGGCCACTGTGCCAAACCAAGTATTGAGAAAAAACTGAACTAATACTATGTGATTCCTTGATGAATACCCTTTCCAACGACGTATAGTTTATATCATGTTTTTTTTGGGGGGGGGGAAAAATATCTTATTGGGCATTGAAAATTTCTCTACTTAGCTTAATATACATTTTTAACCATAATCCAAATATTGCTTTTATTTTGCCCTATACAGAACAATTTTCAAAGTCCATTAACAAAAATTTTCCGAAAGTAACTTGATATAAGCTACACATCGTTGGAAAGAGTATTTATCAAGAATTCACCCAAAACAAGTTTCGCTTTTTCGCAGCACTTGGTTTGGTCACGATAGACAATTAAACATCGTCTTTTTAAACGTCATATTTGACAGAGCAGAAAAACTTTTTTATATCAAATTTTAATTTAATTAACAAAAATTGATGTTTTGTTTATCATATTCATTCAAAAAAGTTCCAAAATATTCCTATTTTAATTATATTCGATATAAATCCTTCTAAGGCTTTGGTTAACAGGATTCTGTTAGTCGCTTAACAGGCTAACGTTAACAGTTTTGGTTTGTGACTTTGCTAATTGCTAATTAAATATAATTTTATACCCTTACCTTTTCTATTGTTATCTTCTCGCATATTTATTAATTTAATTCTACTTATTAATTAATTAATCTTAAAATAATTTTCATCCAAGTTGTGCCATTCACAATTTAATAGTTAGCACAAATGTTTTGAACTCGTAGCAGATCGATTTTATACCCTTCTATCGAGTTCATCCTGAACAAATTCATTATGAAAAAATTCAGGTGATTGAACTAGTCGTGGCATGATTTTATAAG
>KK351148.1:344429-356741 GCA_000671755.1 Glossina brevipalpis
TAGAAGCGACTTAAGCATGTCCGTCTGTCCGTCTCGCCTTTCAGTTCATTATTATTCAGAGGCCAAAGCAGACAGATCTGCAAAGATTTCCAAGTTTATTGAGTTAGCTATTCTCTAGTGTCGGTACAAAAATGGGAAGGATCGGCCACGACCACTCGATATAATAGAATATTGGAAATTGATTTTTTTTTAAACGTTTCTAACATTAAAAAGCTTTAGATATCCTATAAAGTATATAAATACTTGATCACTATTAAATTCGGAATCAACATAGACATATTCGCCGGTCCATCTGTCTGCCTGTCTATGTAAACTAAGTACTATCCCCGTACTGGTCGCAAAAATTAAAAAACCTAAATGAAATTTGGCAAAGACTTTGAAAATTCCTTCACATAGACTGCAAAATAAAAATTTCCGGGGTACTCCATAAAACTAGAAAAAATCTGCCATTCCTACCTATAAAAAAATTTAGTTTCTTCCCCTTTTTTTAAGATAAAGATGGTGGGTTTAAAAAGTTCGGAGCAGCCGAATATAATTTTCTATTTTTTTTTTTTTTTTTTTCGAATCAAGTCCGAAAAATCGATCTTAACACAAGTCATTGAAATTGGTACAGTTCTCTCCTACTTAAACATTAACTAATGGTTTCAAAAGAAAACTAATGCTATCATTGATAATCTTATTGTAGATAAGTGATGGGCAGAAGTTGTATTCCTTTAGTGATAATTGTAGATTTCACTGTAAATTTATAAAAATTTATAAAAATTCTCTGTTTTCTCGAACCGTGAGAAACAAAGAAGAACGAGGAGACTTTCCCACAATTGTTAAAAAAGTTTCATTAACCCACTCCTCCCACCTTCCGTATCGATAGCTTCGTATAAATTTTCTTCTTCAATTTGAAATTTATCTTTTTCATACAATTTTTTTTTTTTTTTTTTAGAAATTTTGTTGTGGCCAATGGTTTCATGACCTCCATAATAGGACAAACTCCTTATTCACCAACAATGATAACAAATTTTCAGCAAAATTTCTATCAACATCAACAACAATTACAACAAACACCTATAACGCAGAGTATAAATAGAGCAACAAATAATTTAATGCCTTCAAATGCAACTCAATCATCAACAATTAATACAATTAACCTAAATAGCTCTAGCACTCCTAACATCGAGACTGCAACAAAAACTACTCATAGCGCTATAACGAAAATAGAGGCCATCAATAATATCACTATTGCGAACAATATTAACTACAATAACATTAATAGCTTCCATAAAGACGATCATTCATTTACTGGCAACAGTAATAACAATGGAAGTCATTATGTTGCTTCTACACCGTTTAGCAGTCTTATAAATTCATGTTAACGTGTATATAGTTATTAAAATAAGTATAATAATAACAATAATAATAATGATTAGAATCATATCTTTTTTCCATTTTATTGTAAAAATTTTCTTTAAAATAAAAGAAATTAATTAAAAAACATACTGATTACGCATTTTTCATATTGTTTCGCAAACTTTTGTTCCTTTTACGCTTGAAAAACTTTCTTATTATTTTAGGCTTTTTTTTTTTGTTCTTCAGACAAGAAGAAAAGAAAATTATTTCTAAGATATTTGGATAAAACATTTTAAATTCGCTCGTATATATATAGGAGTACGATGAACATAATAAAAAAACCTGGTACAAGTTAAAATCAAACGAAAATAAATCTCATGTAGCAGCCTTAAGAGAAGCAAGCCATAATGGGTTCCATATAACAAAATTATCTAGTTTTCTTGATACTATTTACGAGACCTCTAATAATCTTTATAGTACAATTGAACTGCATTGAAATTAAACCGCGAAAAAGTTTCTGCTTCTGGATCAGAGTATTGATATCTTCAATGCAATCACGCATGCGTAACGGCAATTTTTTGAAAAATTAACCTGCTATCTAAGTGTACCTGTCGATGCATACGTCATGTGATTCTCTTTATGCCTTACTACATATTCAAAACCTCCTCGCATCAGCTAAAAAAAAAATTTTAAAAAAGTAAGTAAAAACGTTGTAGTTAAGGAGGACCGACCATTAAGTGCCCTACCACACTTTGGCTAATGCGATTCTTGATTGACTTTTGTGATAAAATATCAAAAAAAAAAAAAAAGTAAGAACATTATAGTAGGCCAACCTCAACCATTAAATACCCTACATCACTTTGTGTAATGCACATTACTTACTTTGTGACAACACACGAAAAATTAGAAATACGCGATGATGTTGTCCAAAAAAATAGACCTAAGTGATCCGAATTTGGTGCAATTAATTTTTATGTCAAATTACTGATATGGATCAATTTTCATTATTAAATATTAAAAATCAATATTTTCTGTCATATAAATACTTGCTTTTCATGAGAACCCTTAGATGAGATGGGAAATAGACCTACGTAATTAAAATATAGTACTGTAAATTTTTATGTCAAACTACTATTCGGGACTCATTGATTCCATTTCAATAGCGTTCATCCTTGAGCCAAAGTACGCCAATATACAATCCATAAATTCCATTTCAAAAATTTACGATCTATAGGTCGAACGCAAAAATACATGAAGAGACATAAGACACACAATCGATTTAAAAAATAAACCTGAATTGACCGGTATATTAAAAAAGGTACAACCATCTAAAGATCTGTTGTGTGTTATATACATCAGACATGGTGTAGGGTATGAAAAAAATGTGGTTTCTTAATCAGATTTGAACATTTACTGCTAGAAAGTTCAAGTTCGCTGCGGCTTGATTTATATTTATATATATATATAACAGCCATGGACTATACCATCAAAGACGAATAGTAGCCATCACAACTCAGCTCACCATAACAAACAATTTCTAAAGTCTCGCATACATTAATTTATAACTCTGTACAAACAATTCTCATATATCATATAAAACCATATAAAATTTATTAAAATTTTGATGTAAGTTCAACAGACCTTTTGGACGTGCTTAATATAAACGTTGTTGTTTGACGGTGGTGCATAAAAACAACTAAGCATTCCCAAATCAGATGGTTTTGAGAATGCTTAGTAAGGAATAATATTTTAGAAAGTTAATAGTCAGTAATTTAGCTTTCATTTTCTAGCCAAACTAATCAACAGAATTTATTTCATGGCAATCTTTGAATGTTAACACATGAACTACTAATTTGCTCGGAAAGATTCTAAATATTGATAACGCCTTCTTGTTGATAAATTTTGTAACGTAAAAATTCACTCTTAATATTTTATATATTTATTTGTATTTATATATATATATGTATATATATATATGCTCCGCTTGCCAAATCGATTAACTCTACTTTCTGAATTTTTTTTTTATATTTTAATATCAAAGCACTTAATTGACTTCAAGCTATTTATATACAAAACAAATTTTTCTTATAATAAGAATAAAATTTTGTTAACCATAGAATATTAAAAAAAATTATTCCAGAAGCCAATTCTTACTTTATTATAAATCGTTTTAAAAATTTCGTTAAAACACTTTTTAACAAACTAATTGGAACTTAAATACAAATTAATATCAGTTTCTATTGCTACGATGTAAAACAATGTAAATAAACAATTTTATCATTTTTCTCTACTTTTCATTTTCTGGAATTAATCTATTTGTCAAATGAGACGTTCATATACATATAATATAGCATTAATAGTAATCACAACATTTCAGTGCTACTTTATTTAACAGTAGCTATATTTCGTATGGCGATTAAATTCTCATGTTGTCAATGTGTAAGTAATATATGCTGATATTGGCATAACGACGTTACATAAGCTAGATGGCTTCTGTTAGAACTCTGCGAATATATCTTTTTAAAATACACTCTGCAAAAATATTTTATTTGTTTATAACTTTTCAAATATCGGACATATTTACATATATATAATACATAACTTCCGCAAGACCTAAAGATTTGATATCGCCTGTTATCTGCTTGCACAAATCAAATTTGACAGATGATTAAGGCGCAAATAGATGCCAAGATTGTTTAAAATCCATTAATTAGCTTTTAACATTGAAATTAACATTAAAATAAAAGTTAAAATATTTTGTAATTTTGATATATGACCAAAAAAGTTTATTACAATTGTAAGAAAAAAAAAAAATTTATTGAAAACTGACAACTAAATCTGTTAAGCAAATATTTCATAAACAAAAGAAAAAAAAAAAATTTATTGAAAACTGACAACTAAATCTGTTAAGCAAATATTTCATAAACAAATAAAAATTTCGCGCATAAATTTTGCAAGGAATTCGCAGCAATTTGTAAGAAATTTGCTGATAAACACATAAGTTACTTTCGAAGTTTTTTAAATTCTTTTTCTTATAAACTACGTGATAGTTTTTGAATACATACGTATCAATGTAGAAAAATATTGAAAACGTACCAATATAACTGAAATGTCGTATTCCAATCGCTGTTTACGTTATTTTGCGAGTTTTCTGCAAAATGATTATAAAATTGTTGCACCTGGCACCAAATCATTAAAATCAGCTGTTTAACTTTGCAATCTTAGAATCAATGAGAACACATTAATCTGGCGTCTTTTTCATTTTTCACACTTCATATTAGCAAAAGCATAAGGAAAAGCACATAAAGAAAAATCATTTTCGTAACTGTTTAATTTTGTTTTAGAGCCGAAAGAAAATAAATCTCAATGAAAAATATATTAATTATTGTACTTCATTCTCAAGGCCTGTTGTTTAATAAACAAAGTGATGCCAACTTACATAAAGAAAAAAAAAGCGACAATATTGAATGAAGATGTTTCGTTTGTATACTCATGTAGATTCATTATAAGATACTTCAATAGCTATCATATTAATAGTCGTTGTGATAAGTTCCTACTGTATCATAGCGGCCATTAAATGTGTAACTTCTTAATTTAATGCAATCATTTTCTTAATTACTTTAGTGACTCTGTAAAAGTTAACCTTCACTGAACATGTAAAATTTGTTCTTTTATTATGGTTGCTAAATAAAAGCACCCACGCTTAATAAAAAGAAAAGATGTTTTTTTTTTGTTTTTATTGAAATAAGAGACATTTTCAATAAGTAATTGGAAAGGTATATGCATGCGCTTGTATTTGATCATAATACAAAACGAAGATCGTAGGTTCAATAAAAAAAATTCATTTGATGCCTTTATAAATTTTCTAGCATATCCTGATATTTTGATTGTAAATCTCTAGAAACTCTAGGCGTCGCTTTTTATTTATTGTATTTTCCAATAATTTACAAATTCTGCAAATAATACAAAAAGAAGCCTTTTGTCGTTATTTGATCAAAGTAAACAGCGAAGTTGAAAACAAGGATTTAATATTATTGCATTATTAAACAAATTCTACGAAAAATTTTCTTCAAAAAGTAGAATCACTGCAATTGACCACTTAGTGTTCGAATACAGACTTGTTTGCCAAGTTACAAAGTAGTTTTGGTAAAGCAAAAGAATTAAAAAATAAGCAAAATTAAACTAAAATTTGATGAAAAAATTATATACTTTTCGAAATCCTACAGAAAAATAAATAACATAAGACTTCGCATATTACAGTAAAAAACAACAACTCTATCACTGAATCACAATTCTTATAATATTTATATCTAAATTGCAGAAATCAATATAAATTTTTTGAAGTTGGCAACCCCTTATATAATGATTGTGAAGAAACCAAGCGGATCCACCATTTTGTTGAATACAGAAAATTTTTCAGTCGAGTGCGATTTTCATATACATTGCTTCTAGAAGGGGGATAAATTTTTTATTAATTTCATATTTTTACAAAATAATTGAAAAAATGGAAAAAGTTCGAGCAAAAGTAGAGCCAGAATGTGGACAAGAAAACGATGCCACAGTAGAAATAGAAAGTGATGAGAGTGATGTAAGTAAAGCCGCAAATATCTTCTTAGTAATCTTTTTTTTTATTGTAAATAATTATAATTTATAGGATATATGTGAATTAGAACATTTACGTAAATTATTTATTGGTGGTTTAGCTTCTTATACCACGGAAGAAAGTTTAAAGGAATTTTATAATCAATGGGGTAAAGTTGTTGATGTTGTTGTTATGCGCGATAATGGGACTAAAAGGTCCCGAGGTTTCGGTTTTATAACATATACTAAATCATACATGGTTGATAAAGCTCAAGAGAATCGTCCCCATGTTATTGATGGCAAGTAAGTTTCTTCTTGCGTATAATATTAGATATATCGTACAAAGTCCTACTTTTCTCTACTTGATATTTACAATTTAACAGAACTGTAGAAGCCAAGCGTGCTTTGCCACGCCCAGAACGTGAAGCGTCCGAAAATAAAAATTTTTCAGTTAAAAAGCTTTTTGTGGGTGGATTAAAAGATAACCACGATGAATCTTGTTTGACAGAGTATTTCTCAGAATTTGGTAAAGTGGTTTCAGTCAAAATACTTACGGATAAAAATACCGGAAAACGTAGAGGTTTTGCTTTTGTAGAATTCGACGATTATGATGCTGTCGATAAAGCTATATGTAAGTCTTTTGAACAAAAGTAATTCAAACACCAAAAATTTTCTAAACAATTTGTAATTACATTATAGTACGGAAATCTCACTCTATTAAGTATGTAGTTGTGGACGTTAAAAAGTCTGTATATAACCAAGAGTTACAGAAAAAGAATATTCAGAAACAAAATATGGGAAATAAAATGCAAGATCAAAAAGGGAACGTTAACACAAATGGACGTCAACCTTCAAACAATATGCCGAACGGTCAAAATCAAAGGGCACAAGTACAGCCGCAACAGATGCCACCTTATCAGCAAGCGCCACCACCGAATTATAATCAGTGGGGACCACCGCCGCAGGCAATGCCGCATCAGAATTATGGCGGCTATCAACAGCCGCCTATGCCTCCTGTACCACAACAAATGCCGAACTGGAATTACTCACCGGCGCCAAATACCTGGAATGCGCCACCTCCACCCCCAAATGCCCAGCAACCGCCACCAGCATGGCATAATAATCAGTGGGGTTGTCCACCACCGGCGGCAGGTCCCCCAGTCCCGGGCACTATGCCTCCAAACAATATACCACCACCTGGTACTCAGCCACCACCCAATTGGCAGCAGCCACCTCCACCTGCTGCAGTTCCGCCAACACATCAACAACCCCAACAGCCGCCACAGCCCCCAAACTTTGGAACAGGCTATCAACAGAATTATGGCGGTGGTCCAACTAAACATCAAAACAATATGAGTTCAAATCGTATGAATCCATATAATGTTCCACCTAACAATAACAATAATTATGGTAAGTAGTTTCAATTTAAAATCTCTTCCTCTAAAGATTGAAGTCAAAGAGGAGCTTGTTGTGGATGTCAAAAAAAAAACAATTAGAAAATAATATTCATTTCTATATTATTATAACAAATTATACAAGCTTACGGTTATACTACTGGACCACCAAATGGCAATACGCAACCTAATGGTCCTGGCCCAGTATCCCAACCAATGGCAAATGGCAATTCAGGCGCAAATGGCAATTCAAGCGCCAACAAATATCGACGTTAAAACTGCTTTCAAAATCATGGATGTTTTCAAGAAAAGAACGGTAAGCCAAAGCATACCTTTACTATATAAAGTAATTATTTGCAATCAAGAAATTCGTATTTAGAAATTTTTTAAGGTTTTTATGATAAAATATTTCATATTAAAAAGTAGTTGCAATTTCATCACCCGAAAAATAATTAAAATTCGTATCTAAAATATTAAAATATATATAACTAAAAGTATCCAGATGTTCATCAAAGAGATCTTTTTGATCTTTTAATTTAATTAGCTGGCGTTAGTCTATGTCTGTATGATGCTTACATCTAATAATAAAAATTAGGAGATTGGAGACATATATCTTACAATCGTTTAAGTAGCAATCTCTTTCATTTTCATTTTTGTTACATTTTGTCACATTTTGAAACAAGATAGTATGTAAATAGTCTCACTACATACGTTTAACTACAATTATATGAGAGAATATTCATTTTTTTTTTTTTCATACTATTCCAAAAACAAGTAAGTTTCAAATACGTTTATCCTTCGGTTGACATAATAAAAATTCACACGTTCTAACTGTTGTGATATTCGAATAAATGCTGTTAACCGAAATTGTAAATATAACTAAATTAGTAAAGCAAAAGAAGAGCAACGTTGATATACATGTCATGTAATGACTCGGATACCAAAGAGAAATATGTTTTAATATTTTTTTAAACTGGAACATTAATGAAGATCAACTTCTTTAGTTTCTATATTTATCAAACGGAATTATATGATTTATCAAGTATTTGTAACGCTTTGAAATACACATCGGAGGTACATAAAGTATATGCTTATCTGGGATGAATAGTTTAATCAGTCTTTCTGCGAAAACAATGATTACAAAACTTTGCTAAAGTTTTTTTTTTTTGCGCTTTCGTTAAGTTCGAAAATTAATTAAGCCTGTGCTACCCACAATATTTTAACACATTTCTGTAATCAATCAATCAATTGTTTGAAGTGGTGAGTCAGATAAATTTGACTTATGGTTTTCATGATTATCGCAACAGTGCTATGATACGAGTTTATTGCTGTCTAGCTGTATAAAAATATATAACTTAAAGTATATACGTTGTGAAAGATAAAGATGTATACAGATCTCCTCCCCCCTTTTAAAATGCATCAAAAGGGGTCGACTAAATTTTGACCAGAGTGATGTGACCTTTTTCCCTTAAAGATAATTTGTATTTATGTTTTCCGCTATCATTTTTTCAAGAATAACTTCTTTCTTGACGAAAAAGGTCACTTCTTCTCTAAACAATTCTTTTTCGCAAAAAACGATTTTCCAGTGAAAGAGGAGAAAGTTAAGTTATTCAAATTCTATTAAAGTAGAGTTGATAAAAATACCAATAAAGGCATGCATGTATGGTCTAAATTACTCGGTGCCTACAATCATATGCTGTAAATTTATTTACATATATATGAATTAAATAAATAAGAAAAGAAAGAGATGACTTGGAAAAGGATGGAACTTGAAAATCCTTAAAATCTGAATTTAGTCAATGTCCAAGAGGTCTTTTTAAAGAAACGGATGAGCCAAAAAGATTGATTTTTAGTCTTCTTTTTACATCCCAAAGTGGAAGGGAAGAATACAAGCGTTAAAATGTCAGTTAGAGCTCACCCCCTTTTTCTTTTTTTTTTTCTTTTTCTGTGATTCACTTATAATCTACTCCTGTTCGTCCGTTAGATCTATTTAAATAATTTACAGTTCAGTTGAGTCTGTCTTCATATTTTTTGTTTCTATTTTTTCGAGAAAAATCTCGTACAAATTGGTGAATAGTAGGCGTTCAATTACAAAAGAAGAAGATAAATAAATCTACGGTGGCTTCAAAAAGCTCGGTCATATTTTCTTTATGAACGTATATCCTCTTAAGATAAAGAACGAAAATCTCACTTATATATATATATATATCTTTGATATTTGCGCATACAATATAAAATTTATAAAATTTTTTACTATAAAAACATATTTATTAAAAGCCATAAACATATTATTTTCTTCTTAATTTAGGTATGCTACAAGCTCAAATTAATAAGAATCAAAGCAATGAAATAAATTAATTAAAGAAGAGCTAGCAGGATAACACAGTAACGTAATTTAAATAATATTCTATATAAACTATATGTATTTGAAGAAGAAAGAAAAAAACAAAAACACAAAAAAGTAAATAAAAGGTCAACTGAAAATTAATTTTTTTTTTTTTATATCTATAAACACAAGTTATCTTTAATTAGATATCTTATTAAAAAAAACTTATCTATAAGTTCTTGATAATCGGCATCATTGTGTAATTGAATTTAGCACAAGATGCTGTCAGAATATCTGTAATCGTAATATATAATTTGGATGAATGTGATGTATTTTGAGTGCAATTTCTTCTCTATTTCTTTATTTTATCATAAACATAAATATGTTTATTTATATTAAAAGTTTTATTCCTTGCGATCACAGATAATTATATCATTTATATATTATCCACTTATATGTATAATTTAGAATATATAATATAAATATATCAAAATAAATATGTATTAAATTTAAGTTTTTTTGACTTATTCGCAGCTAAAATATTTCAGTTATTATTATTATTATGAAATTTTTTTCTATATTTTAACATATAATTCTAGATGCTAAAAATGATAATGCATTGCCATGCATTCATTGCCTGAGTAATATAATAGTAATGTTTATCTATTATTTAATGAACAAAATACTAATTATTAAAACAGAATTTTTTAATCTACATATTTCGTTTAGAAGAGTCAACTTTTCTAAAATATGGAAAATGTAACTATGCATTGAATTAATCTAACATCTAATCTATATATATATATATATATATATATATAGATCTATTTCTCTTAATCTTATTTATGGTAAATGTAATTTCTTACTTTAACGACAATTTTAAATAAATAAAATAATTTACATTAAAATTTTTTAATTATTTTTTGTATGTATGTATGGGTAATATTCGTTTTCAGTGTATAATATATATACATTAAATAAAATTTAGGTATGAGTTTTAACATATAAGGTCTGTAATAAATTTTCAGTTATTTATAAGAAAATGGACAATAATTAGCATTATTACGTATTGAATAATCTTGCAATCTGTTTAAGACAAAATGCCGTCTCTCTAGACTTTGACCACCCATTATATGTTTGATTTTACTCTGATGTAAATGTATTTTATATGTCAAATTATGTATCAAAAAAAAAAAAAAAAAAAATTGCCTGAATCGCTACCTTCCTAATTAATTTCGAAGAAAACTCTTGCTGCAAACCCGTCGATTTCTGTCGATGACGAGAAATTATTGCTCTATGATAATCAAAAGTATAAACCAACAAAAAAAATCGTGAGCCAATCCTTAATAGCAACAGTGAAGTCGTCGAGAGGCAAATGGTTTGCAAGTCCATGCTTTAATTACTCTCTCTCTCTCCAAATATAACTAAACAAAGAACCTTACCGGGTTAAGAAATGTTTGAAATTTACTAAAGCACTAAAGAAAAATCCGTCCGAGCATATGAAGAAGCTATTTTTTATTGTCATAACAGTAATGGGTATCGGTTGAAAATACATAGAACAAAGTCAAACTCTGACCCATTTGTTACAAAAAAAAAAAAAAAAAAAAAAAAAAAAAAAAAAAAAAAAAATCCGTTAAAAATCAATTACAGACCTGATAATATGTATATTTTTCAATCAAATGTAGTTTTATAATTTAATAATTTCAGATAATACCTTCAGATTTCTCCTCGTAGAATGGATTAAGTTTTAATAATGTTTACGTATGTATGTGTATTTCATTTTACAGTATTTTTCTCGTTTTTTAATTTTATAAAATTTTTCTTGTGTAATCCTTTAAGAACAGCATTTAATTATATGATAAATACCGAAGAAACTATAGACAAACGCCATAAGTTGACACAGACTAAGGCAAAAGCAAAGAATAGCACGAGAATTATAATGGTTTCTCGAGTTACAAGTGAATTAAACCGCTGCAAACAAAAAAAATTGGGGGAAAAAGTTGAAAACATTCATTATATAAGAAAAGATGCCACGCTTCGCTAACGAACTTCAAGTTAAACGAGCTAAATTCTTGACTCGAGAGGTATCAATGTTTATGCCTTTCGATAAACAGTGAAGTTAATTTAGTACTATTTGTGCTTCATCCTCAGAACTCTATGCTGAGCCCATAAAATTTAAAATCTTTTTTACTTTTTAATGTTTTTAAGTAGATCCAAACTGAGCTACTTCTGCCCAATTCTGGCCAAGATCTCGAAATTAGGTATTCTCTTTTTCATCAATAGCTATTTCCTACGTAAAAATTTATACGTTCAAAACACGCTTCTAATGACATTGATCTAAAGAAAGTAGAACAAGTAAGAAAATTATATTAGGCTGTGACAAGTCACAAATCTTATATACCCATTATCTTAAAAAAAAACTAAGTTTTAATAAGGGGGCGTTGCAAATTTTTTTCTTCTAATTTTTATAGAAGATCGTGAAAATTTTTATTGTGCAATCTATGAGTAGTGAACAAAACACCCAGAAAGCAGAGGTGTTTTCAGCTTATTTTGTACTGTAAGTGTGACTTGAGACTCATCTAGCCCAATTTCAATACCAACGCATGTGAAGGAACTTTCAAAGATTTTGCAAATTTCCTTTAGATTACATAGACAGACAGACAGACAGAC
>KK351148.1:357124-442615 GCA_000671755.1 Glossina brevipalpis
CTTTCTTCTGGGTTTCGCAAATGCTGTGACAAAATGAGTATCCATTTATTACTCGATTGCGGGTATAAAAATGAAGAGACTTATAGAGGTTTTTACATATGAAAATACGTGTATTAGACAAAATTTGTCCTGTTTTGGCCCAAGGACGAACCTTATTGACAATGGCTCTGATAGGGCCATCTTTACGACCACCCCTCATATAACGACGTTTTGAAAAGAATCTTTATATAATAAAAATTGCGATTTCTAATATTTTTCTACGAAAATCTATAGAAATTAGCGATATTTTTCGACATTTGAAATAAATGTAAATAATTTAGATTACGTACGCAATAAAAATTTCCACAGTATTCCATTAAAATAGAAAAAAAAACTGATACGCCCACATATTAAAATTTAGATTTTTACCTTTTTTCAAAACAAAGGTGATGGGTATAAAATATTCAGAACATGTTCGAAGATAATTTTCTTATTTTTTTAATCATACTAATGTAGTTTTAAGAGTCACTAAAAATGGGGATCAGTATATGTTATATAACATAAAAAAACCATTTAAAAAGATTCGAACATTTTCCCCGTCCCAGGCCAAGTTTCTCTTATTCGATCAGCTTCAGTAAAGCCTACGTTTCAATTCTTGTCTGACATTGCTACTGGTAATATTAACACATAAATGATTTTTACCAACATCAAATTAAGTGAAATTTATATGTGAACCTCTACCCTTAATACCTATTTAGAATTGTGTTATGAAAGCTTTGGTATTAATGAAGTAAAGATTTGCAGTGGTTTACTTTTATAAATTGGTCGATCTTGATCGACTATTTTAATAATTTTTCTTTTAATTTTTCTCAAAAATATTTTCTTTTTTATATATTTTTTTTATTAGTGTCTATTCCTTTCTCAACCACATCTATCACCAACATGTTTTATTCGTGGTTACAGGTAAGATTTAAATTTCTTTATTAAAAGACTTCATTTAATTTATATTAAAAAGAGAAAACGAGAGAGAGAAAGAGATAAGGAGAGAGTATGTGGAAAGTAAGGGGGTAGGAAGTGGAAAGAGAGTATAGATTACCTTATATCTGTATAAATTTGAAATTACGTAGATCGTAGGTATTAGAGGAGGAAAATTTCGACAACTTCTGTGCAGCTTCATTTTTATATCCACCATCGAAGATGAGGAGGGTATCTATTAAAACTTGTATTTTCGTATGTAGGAAATAATAAAATAAACAAAAAGTTTTAAACAAATTCAAAAATCTAAACAAAAAGTTTACTTAAATGAACCGAACTTTTTTAAATGAAAAAAATTCATGTTCAGATAGCATTCATACATTTTCAATTTCGACTGGAACTTGCGAAACTTGGTTTTGATATATTTGCTTTCTTTCTGTTCAAAGCAACACCCAGGCATGACGTTCATATTTTCATACCAAAATCGATGCATTTTTAGTCTTAATTTCCCCGAAATATAAATCATTTTTTTCTATTGAATTTATTATTTTCTATGTTTATATTTTTATTTCATTCTAGTTCATGTTTTCTTTTGTTTCATAAATATTTATACACATTATCGTCCAACCGTAATCGCATATGCTAGAATTCTCGCCTTTAAGAAAAAAGCATTATAGACGGGCAAAGCCAACCATTAAATGTCCTACAAATACATTTCTTCATTTATTCTAGTGATAAAATATGAAATATTATTCCTTGTTTCCAAACTTAAGGTATTCTTTTCATGGGCCATCTTTTAGGAAAGTGGATCTATAGCGTGGATGGACTTGGGTAAAATTAGGAAATTAGGTTTTCCTGTTAAATATCTTAATCTTCAACTATTTCTGTCATAAAATACTAATACAATAGAATTTGTTTCTCGCGTGTAGATGCACTTTTCAAGAGGACCCCTCCTTGTGGTGAAATCGAAAAACTAGACCTACGTGCTCCAAATTTGTTATGATTAATTTTTATGTGAAATTATTGTTAGGGTTTCATCTTCATTATAAAATATTAAGAATCGGGCATTTTTGTCATATACCTTTGATTAAAAACCTTGCATAGAATGTTGTGAAGAAATAGTCCTACGTGATCCAAATCTAACACAGTTAATTTTTGTATGTCAAATGACTATATTAGGGACACATTTGCTTGATAAAACATCAAAAATTAGTACTTTTTGCATTTAAAGGCTTTACTCTTCATAAGATCGTGTATATGGGAGAAGGTTACACTAAAAATGGCACGATCTGGTCCACATTTCACATTTATTTTTTATATACCAAAATAACAGCTTCTGCCGATTTTCGTCGAAAAATGTTAGATATTGCAGTTTTTATCATATAAAGGTTCTTTTTAAATGGGTCGTAACAGGAAGTGATCGTAAAAAAATGATCCAGACGAATCCATTTTCAACAGCTTTCATTTTTGAACCAAAATACGTTATCAATAGATTTCAAAAATTTCCATACTATGGTTGAAGACAAAAATAAATGGACTGATATCCTATGGACGGTGAAGCTGAAATCGATTCAAAAAATGATTCTTAAACGATCGATATAATAAGAGATGGATCTAATTTAAACTCTTCTCAGAGTTACATATATCTGTAGAAACTTAATGTACCGTGCATCACAAGTGGTGTTTAGTACGAAAAGAAACAAATAAGAAAATTATATTCTTTCGTGTCCAAATCTTTTATACCTTCACCACCTTCATCTTAGAGGAAAGTTTGCGAAAGAAAAAAAAAATAACTTTCGATGCCCTATAATATTGGCTGTAGTTTATGAATACTGAGTAAAAAAAAAAGTAAAGATATTTTTAGTTTATGTTATATAGGCCTGCTCTTCCACCGATTTAGCCCATTTTCAATACCAAGCAGCTTGCAAGAACTCTTAATAATTCTGCCAAATTTCAAGCCAATATCGCAAATTTTGCGGATAGGAGATATCGCAGACTTTACACAGCCAGACAGACGGACATGCTTAAGCCAATTTTAAATTTGATGACAATCAAATATATATATATATATATATATCTTATATATATATATATCTTATATATATATATATCTTATATATATATATATATCTTATATAGAGCAAGAATCTCCGAAGCTTCCCTCTGGGTGTTGCAAACAACTTGACAAAATAAATATACTCCCATCCTACAGTAAAGGGTATAAAAAGAAAAAAAAAATGAAAAATATAAAGATTCTTAACTCATTTTGCTACGTTTTGCAAATATGGAATTCGTATATACGCACATACTGTATATATTATTGTATACGCCTGGACTCCAATTCTTACATAAATGCTGTATATGTTGTTGATCATATTGTTCTGTTAAATTAGTTCATTTTAGGTTGTCGGATCGTTTGGATCGTTGGTTTCTAATAGATTTTTCAGTAAAATTATTTTTCTTTTTTTTTTTTCTTCTTATTTCCTCTTACTTCTTACCGGACATCAGTGAGAAGGAAATATCTTTTTAATAATAAAAAGTAGAAAAAGTGCATTCGGTGTGTGTTTCCTGTAAGTGATTATAAAATTTAATTTCAAGACTAAAACTAAGAGACTTAGCATATTGTATGTGATGTACATAAAAATAAATGCGCCACAATTTCCAATTTAAGTTATCCTTGAGCTATAAAAATATTAAACGAAAGTCTACGATGGATGGATGACTCATTCTTTGTTTTCTTGTTCTTCAAAATAGTTGTGTGTGTGTGTGTGTATATATATATATATATATATATATATTTATATACAGAGCGCCTGACTTAAATTTCCAATTCCAAGTTCATTGTACATAATATTTGCAAATTTTGTAATTCATACTCGAATTACAATTTTTTGTTATTGCTCCTCAAGTTAATTGAACTTTATGTATTAAAAAAAAAAAAAAAAATTTTTTCAATTTTTCGCCTTTTAATTGTCACAAGGCAAAATGTCTTGCATTGTCATTTATAAATATTTATTATAAAAAAAAAAAAAGTTATTCTTTTATAAAAACAAATAAACCAAAGAAGAAAAAAGTGTATTCAACTACAAGGCCAACAATGATATCAATTGAAACTTTGCGCCTATTTGTCTTCCATATTTCATGAATACTCGGTCAAAGCATCTCAATTAAGCCACAGGGACAAATGGTTAAATATTTATTAAACAACATCTGTATGTAATGACCACACATGCACTTATTTCCATGTGCACAGATGGATAGATAGATTTTAATGAACTCGGTTAGATACACACACACGCACACAACAACAGCAACACCACCGATGCATATTACAAGAGAGCGATCGTTTAAGTTGTATATTTTAATTAAAAATGATTTATTGCGATTATATTGCCTTATTCCATTTACCAACGAACACTAGAACAAAGAACATCATCTTAAGTATTTTTAGAAACATATTTTCACCTACAATTTTGGAAATAACCCTTCTTTTTATTAATGTGTACATTGAGTGCATCAGATTTTCAATTTCTTAATATTAGAGATAATAGAAGAAAAAAAAAAGGATTTGTTAAAATGAAATAATAAAACTTAGTCTCAATTGAATTTTTTAAAATATTTTTTCCGTTTTGCATTAATAATTTTTTTTTCATGATCATAGGATTCCATGGTCGTAGGTCATTACCAGCAATCAATAGGGCCAAGTACATTTTTTTGTTTATCGTTAATAATCAATTTTTTTCTATCAACTTCGAAATAAATTATTATCGAAAGAGCTCAACGGTAGCTATATATAGATATACTCTACGCCAACAAGGTCCGTGAGTTTCCAAAGATAAGGGCAGGTTTTGACTTTTATACTATTTGCGTTTCCAATTTTCAGCTCTAAATTGAGTTCCTTTTTTTTTTCTAGCTGACAATAATTTTTCTTTATTGTTTTCTCGGAATAAGCCTAAAATAAGCCAGCTTTCATAGTTCCACCAAGAGAAAATTAAATGGTTTTTGATGCTATGTAACTTGGCGATAGGGAAACTTGCCTTAATAATTAGTAAATGAGTGACAATTTTTGTAAAACTACTTAGGATTTGTTTCACTAAAGATACTTTTGCTCTAGGAAGCCTGTTGAATAATATTGATTTGAAGTTTTATATAAATCCGCCGCAAATCGAACGAAAGCTAAATGCCGTACTTTCTAAAGAATCTAAGATCCAAAGAAATTCTTAACTATCGTATCTCGTACATTTTTGTCTTAACTTTACAAATGTAGTTATTTTTATTTTTCGTATTATCTTCTTCTTTTTTTTTTTTTTTGCTCGAGATCGCTGCAAATATTTTTAACTGGATTATCAAATGAGTTATCTTTTTTTAGGACTTGGCGGAAAGCTTGCTTATATTTTAATATAATCCACACTCAGGTATATTATCTATAATCTCCTTTGAGTAGCGAAAATTTATTTTATTCATGGTTAGGCTTAGCTTGGGGAATGTAAAAAGATCATAAGGGCGGTCTTCGACAGGTCAAAGCTTTACAATTGTAATGATTTTCGCTTAATTTAACAATTTCGAAACAAACCGTACTAACATATGTTTCCGAATCGAAAACTTCTAGATGTAAACTAAACTATATGCGAACATGATCGACAGCTTCTCGGTTTTTGACTTGGTCAAATATTACAATCCTTCCCTGATAGGCCGATAATTAATTATTTATATTTATAATATTATAATTAATATAATATTATATCGATTATATTATTATATTTTATATTATATTAGTATAATTCAAAGATATATTTATCAAGAATTAATGATCAGGAATGTTTAGGTTTAATAAAAAGAAATAAGAAAATTATATTCGATTATGCCTAATATTTTAAACTCACCACCTCTACCATAAAAAAAAATGTTGAAAACTAAATATCGATACTCTATAATATCAAGGTAGACGTGACAGATTTATTCTAATTTGATTTGCAAATTTGATCCCAATATCTCACAAAAGTAATTATTGCAGACATTGCACTGTTAAGCAGACAGACAGATGGACCGATGGACGGATGGATATGTCTAGATATGGACCCCGAATTTAATGCTGATTGAAAACATATGTGCTCTTTGGGTGTCTGAAGCTGCTTTCTTGATGTCACGAATATATAAAATTCTATTAGGCCTAGTTGGGGTAATCAACCCAACCCTATCCATTTTTATACAGATATTAGAGGATAGCCAGCCCTTCAAAAGTAAAAATTTTTATACATCTCCCTGCTGTGGTTTTATGAGTAATAGTCAAAAAATTCATCTGTTTTCTCAAAAAACCAAGGTGTTCTCAATTTACGTTATACTGCGAGCGCGCCCTCCGACCAATTTGGCCCATTTTTTATATTAACCTGCATGCAAGAACTTTCCATGTTTCTGCCAAATTTGAAGTTAATATCTTCATTTTTGTGGCCAGGAGGAATGTTTATCACAAACGGACAGACAGACAAGTTTAAATCAACTATAAATTTGATGCTAATCGAAAATAGTTAGGGGAAAAAGAAATCCATCCAATCTTATATGAACTTCAGGACTTTATTTAACATTTCGAATTGGAAAATAATTGATTTCTTTTTCCCCAAACTATATATAAATTGTAATTGAAGTTTGCTTCTGGGCATTGCACTGAACCCCTCACCTTCAGTGGCGGCTGTAAAAAAAAAATACAAAAGAAATTCGTCTTACAAAAGGAAAAGAATCGAAAGCAAAAAATGTACTCATTTTTGAAAAGTGTTTAATAACTGAAATGCGATCTTGTTTTATTAACTGTCTACATCAGGGAAACCGTGTATCCATATTCATAATACTTTACAACGGATGATTCTTTGCATTAATGATTATTTAAAGACTCCAAAACTATAATGAATAAAGAAATTAAGTAATTTTTCAAACTATTTTTGAGAATTTCTTCTAAATGTACATTTTTTTCGAAAATGCATAACTTATACTATTTTTTGTGCAATTTTAGCTAATTATAAAATACATTTTTTTTTTATATTTCAAAGCTTATCTTCTAAACCTTATCTCTGGAAATAATATACAAACGCTTATGCATATTATATGTATATATATTTGTATATATGTATATATACATGTTTCCGCTATAAAATACTTTTTTTTCTCTTTTTTCTTTTAAATAAATATCAGAATGAAAAATATTCTTTTGATTCTCTTTCTAAACATGAAAATTCTAAGAATTTATGATGTAAACAACTCTTCAGCATATATATGTATGAGTATATATGTATGCGTGCAACAAATAAAAAGATTTGTTTGAAATTGTCAGACGTCGATTTTTATGAATTTTGAAGACATTAAAGGAAAAAATTGCATTCGGAGCGTTTATGTTTTTTTTAAATAAAGAACCACATTTCTAAGAAATTCTACAGTAAGTGACACATGGATGTATCCATTTAAAAATTAATTATTGTTAAGCTAAATAAGTAAGAAATCTTTATTGGAATTAACGCATAAAATTGCGACTTTAATGAAAATTATACTTTTTTCCGTTATTTACGCCCACCATTATTTTTTAATGCCTAGAAGTAAACTTCAGGAACCCTACATACACAAAGTATATGTATTCTTGTTTAGCGTTGAATTTAGAATCGAGTTAAACTTGTCCGTCTGTGTTGTCTATGGTAAATACTCACCTGGTCGCAAAAATTAGGACATCGACTACAAATTTGGCAGAAACATTGGAAGTTCTTTCCCATATGTTGCTATTGCAAATGGGCCATGCCTACAGTATATAAAATGACCCGAGAACACGTCCGTTTTTTGTCTGTTTTGCTCAGTGCTTGTAGACTGAAAAATAAACAATTCCATTGTATGCCATAAAATAGTACAAAAAATCTGCCACGCCCATCTATTAAAATTTAGTTTTTCTTCCTAATTTTTAAAAATAAAAGTGGTGGGTACAAAAGTTCAGGCATACCCGACTATAATTTCTTAGTTTCTTTCTTTTTTTTTTGGAAAATTTAATCGCTCGTTGTTAGTCACAATGTATAAGTGGCTCTGATTTTGAGACTATTTGAACCTTGATTTCAATTAATGTCGCGTAAAAATGGTGGTATTACGAGTTTGTTTACGAACGTATTTAAGGCACTATGAAATTTAATTTTCTTTGATCAATATCAAGCTTAGCTGATTCAAGGGACTCTATTTAAAACAAGATTTTCCGATTTACGAACGCAGCATCTTGCACTAGATATACTAAGTTTCGAAGACCAGGCACTGTAGTGTAGTCAAATCTAACTAAATTTGATCGTTTTGCAGATATTAAATCAAGTGTGGAAGCTATTTAAAATATGTTAAAGCCTTTTTAATACTTTAAACCTACAATTAGAACACCCATTTTATATGACAAAGAATTAATAAGAAACGTTCTCAAGCTAAGGGGTTTTGTGATGGAGAAATATTCCTAAAGTAGTTCTTGGGGGCTGCTTTTAGTATCACGCGCGAAGACCTTCATATGGCTCAATAATTCCTCTTTTTGATAATTTTAAAGTAAAACGGCAGCCCTGTCTACATTTTTGAACTCCAATGTAATATTTTGATTTTTATCTCATTTTTGAAGATTATTGGCGGCATTCAGCGTAGATTAATGGCATTCATTTGATACATGTTTCAAAAATATGTGCATTAGACACAATGGAAGGCTTCAAAAATATATGCATTAGAAATATTGAAAATATTGTACTTTAAAGCTTTTGTCGTTTAGGATACAAACCGTCAAATAAAGTGTCTCAATAGTGTCGAAATATTTATTATTATTATTGATATATTTAGATGCAGGAAATGTATATACTTGGATTAACTAACTAGCTAAGGTTATCTGCTCTACTTTTTTGAGACTAAATGGTGGTTAGTCGTCCATTCTTTTCTTTTTTTTTTGAAATAAAGTTAAATATTTTATTCTGCAGATCCTTTTAAAGCATTCTTGGGGTTAAATTCCCCGAATATGAACTTTCAAAATGGGGATGTGTTTGCGTATTCGAAATTTTTAATATATTAAACCAGGAGCATCTATTCTTGATGCTCGCATGATAGTTTTTAACTAATAAGCATATTTTCAAAGAATATTTAAAACGAGACGAACAAGTCATTAATAAATTTAATATAATAATGAGCGTTGAAAAGGTTTATTATAGCGTAGTAGGAAATATATAAAATTAAAATCAAAAATTCTACAAGTTTTAAGAAAACCATATGCTCAACATTTTTCAACATCAACGATGAATTTGAAAGATCAAATGATTTCGATCTAAAAAAAAAAAATAATCTATCGTTTGCCACTAGCTTTTTAATTGTTAAAATCTTTCTACTTCAAGGAGACTGTAAATATTTTGTAATGATTTCTAAAGGCGGTACTTGAATGTTACACTTTTCATTCCATATCTTAAAGCATAAGCTGATATACATCTCAATTCATGTTGGGTAGAATCTGAATTATATTTTCTATGCTACGAATAATTTTGTGTTGAACTTTACATGTGTGTGTGTGTATGCTCGTTTATCTGAATTTGTTCTTTAAAGTACATCAGTTGCATTGGATCGGATAAGAAAATAAAATCGTAAAACGTTTACATTTGAATGCGCGGGCACATCTGGAACATTTAATCAAATTCACTCAAATGATGTGATGTCTAATTACGGTAGAATTTTGATCATTTTCCACCTAAAGTGATGTATTTTTGAATAGGTTTTAATGTTTCTATAGCTAAGATATTGTAAACGTATGCGAAAAAATATTTTTTTTATTACATTCATTTATACATATGGTTGATTGTTGCACATATACAGATACCCAAACGTACATACCCATACGTGCATACCTATACATATATTCTAAACATATATAACAGCGAGAGAGAGAGAGAGAAGCAACTCATTTGTTTTAATTATATCGCATTGATCGCATTTGTTTTAAATGAGAATTCACATCCGTCCTAATAGTAGTAGAAATAACATTTGTTAGGCAAAGAGTAATTTTCTAAAAATTTCTCTTAATTGAAATTGAAAGCCTGCGTCAACATTATCTCACACAATTTTTTTACTCTCTATGAAACACCGTTATCAAGCTTAATATGAATTTGATATTTTTTTTAAATGCTCTTTAGCATTTAATACATAATTCAGTATTTCAGTGTTATTTATTTCATTGTAGAGCCATGAAGTGGACTCCAATTATTGTGCTAAGCCTAAGCCTTTTGGTTTTAAGTCAAAATGCGCAAGCAGAAGAAGAAGATATCGATTTAATAGATGATTTAAATATATCTGATTTGGATGAGAGCGAAGAAGAGTTTTTAAGATTATTGGAAGAGAAAAACTTGGTAAGAAGAAATATATTTAAATATAAATAAATGTGTAGACATATAAGCATTTTCAGAAATTTCTAATTTTTTCAGAATAAAGATTTGCAACGAGAAAATGAAATTGCCGCAAAAATGGCAGCAGAATTAGCTGCTTTACAGAATAACGTTTTAAATCCAGTCGTGGAAAGTGAGTAGTAGAAAGATGATAATATTAGTTTGGGGAAAAAGAAATCCATCCAATCTTATATGAACTTCAGGACTTTATTTAACATTTCGAATTGGAAAATAATGGATTTCTTTTCCCCCAAACTAATATTAATTTTATTCACAAACGATAATAAAAAGTAAAAATTTTGTTTATCTAGTTGATCCGTGTGAAAAAATACATTGCGGAGCTGGTCGAGTTTGTCAACTCGAGGGCATGGAGGCGAAATGTGTTTGCATACCGGAATGTCCAGAGGAAACGGATTTACGACGTCGTGTTTGTACGAATAAGAATGAAACTTGGCCTTCAGATTGTTCGGTATATCAACAGCGTTGCTTGTGTGATACTAAAGCTGATGGTTGTCTTACTCCATACAATACTCACTTGCACATCGACTACTACGGTGAGTGTCACGAACAAAAGGAATGCTCCGAAGAAGACATGAAAGATTTTCCACGCCGGATGCGTGATTGGTTGTTCAATGTTATGCGCGATTTGGCCGAACGTGATGAACTTACCGAACACTATATGCAAATGGAATTGGAAGCCGAAACTAATATGACTAGACGTTGGTCTAACGCTGCCGTCTGGAAATGGTGTGATTTAGATGGTGATACCGATCGTTCCGTATCACGTCATGAACTTTTCCCAATACGTGCTCCTTTAGTTAGTCTAGAACATTGTATTGCACCATTTTTAGAATCATGCGATGCTAACAATGATCATCGTATTACTTTAATCGAGTGGGGTGCTTGCTTAGGCTTAGAAGCGGTAAGTTTTTTCAAGACATACATACACGCGTAGGCTTCATATAAAAATTATATTTTCGCTCTTTTTTTTTCTCTTTTGTTTTGTTTTCTTATCACAGGATGACCTCAATGAACGTTGCGATGATATTCAGAAATCTGTGCCTCAATTGTTGGGTTAATAAGAAGCTATGATTTATAGTTTTGTTTCCTTTTTTTTTTCTTTTTTTTAAATTTATATGTATGAGTGTGTGCTTGTATTTGTATTTTCAATGTCGTAACATTACGTAATTATAAGATTCAAAAATGCCTACAACGGAAACAGATCTATTAACCAAACGCTATACGTCACTTAAGCGAAGCCTTAGATTTAAAAAAATTTTAATAAGCGATTAAAAGTTCATACATATATATAGTAGATACCCTTTTTGTTAAATAAAGAGAGAGAGATTTAGAAAAAATAATATTGCATTTATAATGAAAACTTTTTTAAATTATTTGTAAAAAAAAAAAACGCAAATAGAATGCTCGGTCCCTTTGTCATATATCGTCATCATATCATAGGGTTCGTAAACATTGCCCTTTCGAAATTACTACAACTGGTAGTTCTTCACATATTTGATATTAAAAACAAGAAGAAAGTTTTCTATAGAAAGAGATGATAGACATGATAGTGATTTTTGCCATCAAATCTTCACATATTGACCGAGAACATTTAATAACAATTACACCTGCAGGTACTAAAATATTATATTTTTGTTAAGATAAGATTGATTCTTAACATAGCATCGGAAAAAGTAGGTGGAGAACTCCTCTTAAGTATATATATGCGCACTTAATAACTATGAACATGGTGATAGACGTAAACTCTCTTGTCCATCAATCTGTTCCTCCATTAAAATCGGACTTACAATTTCAAAACAACTAACTAAAGAAACCTTTTCGTAAATAAAGTTCAGGAGAATCTCATCGCATCTTTTCCCCTTTTTTTAAATTGTATGTTTAGAATTTCCAGTTATTATAATCCGTTAAAGTAACATTTGTACAGAGCATCTACAAAATATGTGAAGAATCCTTCAGATATATATATATATATCAGTATGAACATCTGTCTGCCTATCCATGTCTATCCGTTGACATAGAATTGTGCTCCCAGATTAATCATATTTGAATCGAAACAAGCATGTTTATTATTGTGAAGTCAGGATCTATTTGCAACAAAAATTATACGCGACCGGAAAAACATTAATAAACGGATTAATAATATAAAAAGCAATACTACAGCGGACAATGGAATTAGTCTACACTTGCCTTTAGAACATTATGAAATGAAAAAAAAATTTGTCTTTTATTAAAGTGAAAAATGAAGACCACTATTCCCATTTCCAGATTAAGCAGGAACGTAAAGAAACTGTATAAACCAAAATAAGTTCATTCGTATTTCAATCGCATGTTCACCTTGTCTTATCAGACTCGTTACAGAGTAGTGAATGGTTCCTTTGCCTAATATACTAACAAAACAGTATATACTTTTTGATTATCGTAGAATTTCGAGATTATTTCACCCTTTCTATTCGCTATTCATTTGCTGTTAGAACAACCGCCACAGCGAAGATTCAAATAAAAAGCTGGGGCTTAGTATATACATTGCTAGATAATTGTCTTTAAATATGAGCGTAATTTCTCTAAAATGGAAAAAACTGTGATTTGCATCTCTGGCACATAATAGTCAGAAGTTTGATGTAAATATTTGATAGAAACAAATTTTGAAAGCTATCAAATTACGAAACTTGTCAGACTTGAAAAATAATTATGACAAGTCGTCAAATATTATGCTTTGAAAAAGTCTTAAGAAGAAAATAAAAAAAGGACACGTAATCTTTTGTTGAAGTTTTCTTTCTTATAATCGGAAAAATTTCTAACCTTTATGTCGTCATTGATATTGCGGCAAATTCCAATTGTCGGCATAAGAAATTATATCAATAAACTGAATACGAAAGTTAAGAATTTCATCGTATTTTAATTGAAAAAAAAAAAAAAACAATTTAACGAACTAGTTAAGAAATTGTGAAAATATAACTTCATTGTGTTTTATAGCAATTGGCTAAGGATGAAAAATATAAATAAAAACATTTTCGTGTCTTACTTAAGAGAATTAAAGCATTTATTTAACAAGTAGGCTACGTCTTTCGATTGCGATATCGTCACTGAAGATATATACATACTACTCGAAAAACCTACAAATCTTTTAAGTTACTTTTCACTGTACGAACCACGGTAAGAAATAAAAAAACACTCTGCTTCAATTTGTTTCGTTTCAAATTTTTTTTTTTTTTTCAATCTACTTAAACATTGACGCCAGTTTTCTTGTTGTCCGCATACAAGTTATTAACTGGGCATCACTGGGCATTTTTTGAACAAACGTGTTAACGCGGTTTAAAAGACAGTTCAAGATTTCTATTTGTTTAATATTGACTCCAATTCTTTATTCTGTTTGTTCAATATTCATTCCAAATCTCCATTTAAGATAGAAAAGTCCTTTATTTTAAGGGTAGTAACTAAAAATGAAAAGAGCAGCGAAAGCTAAGGGAGCAGCGGTTGCAGCTGGTGGAGGTCCCAAAAAGAAATCGAAGTTGTATGAAATGCCGGAAAAAATACAAGAAGGAACTATCCTTTTGGATACTTCAAAAATTAAATGGAAAATCGGACCGTCTATAGGTACAGGAGGCTTTGGAGAAATTTATATAGCCTGTAAACAAGATGAAAAAAACTATGATTATGTAGTGAAATGTGTAAGTGTAAACGCAAAAGTGTGAGGATTCAGATATAATACGTTCTATTCCACAGGAGCCACAAGATAACGGACCTTTGTTCGTTGAAAAGCATTATTACATGCGAAATACCAAACTGAGCGATATTAATAATTTTAAACGGGAGAAAGGTTTAAAAAATTTAGGCGTTCCTCATATGCTTGGTCATGGATCAGTTGAAGTTAATAATAAAAAACATCGCTTTATTATTCTGCCTCGTTACGGCTCTGATATAAATAAGCTCTTTTTAAGCAATTCGCGATGTTTACCAGAAATCACCGTCTATCGTATTGTCCTGCAAATGTTGGACGCTTACGAATTCATACATCGTTTTGGTTATGTACATGCTGATCTGAAAGCTGCTAATATTCTGTTGGGTAATGGCAAGGGAGGAGGTGAGCAAACATACTTAGTGGATTATGGATTGGCCTCTCATTATACGACAAAAGACTTTAAACCCGATCCGAAAAAAATGCATAATGGGACAATACAATATACCTCAAGAGACGCCCATCAGGGTGTTCCGACCAGAAGAGGAGATTTTGAAATTATGGGTTATAATATAATTGAATGGTTGGGAGTGGAATTACCATGGGTAAAAGAGAAGATTTTAGCAACAAAAGTTAAAGTACAAAAAGCAAAGGAAGCTTTTATGGCGAATGTTAGCATGGAGTTAAAGAAATTGTTCCCCCAAGGCACGCCGCCAACGGTAGAAGAGTTTATGAAATACGTAGCAGAAATGAAGTACAATGATGAGCCAGATTATGAAAAGTGTCGTAATATTTTTAAGAATTACTTAGAAGCCATAAAAGGCACTATAAGCGGGGATTTAGATTTTAAATTGAAAAAAGCGGTAATTTCGGGTCCTACTACGAGCACGGCAATAAAGTCTAACGCAAAAACTAAGACAAATATTAAAAAAGCACAATTACTTTCAAAGAACAAAGAAAGAAAAAATAAAATCGTTGATTCCTCCTCTCCTACTCCTAGCAAGCCAGTAAAAACGACTGCAAAATCTAGAGTAAACGTTACAAAAGAAAAATTACTTTCGGATAGCGAAGAAAACGATAATGATGAGGCCATTAGTGCTAGTGACGAAGAAGAAGAATATGAAAGCAGAAGGTTTAAGAAAAACCAATTGTTCAAAAATTTAAGCCCTCGCCGTTTGAGGTCAAAAAGTACAATTACCGATCCGAAGGTTCGCCAGAAGTGATAAAGAAACAGTCCTTATTAACAAGTTAATTCGCCCATGTTTAACAAAATAATTTTTAATGCTAATTTGTTATGTTAGTATAAACTGGTCGGAGCCAAAACCTCGGTTTAAAAATAAATTTTTCCTTTTTTCTTTATAAAATATTTCCCGGCTCTATTTAGTGAAGAAAACTATTCTGCCAACCTAGCAGTAGAACCACACAATTAAAATTATAGGCTGATGCGAACTATTTTCTCAATTTCAGGTTTTTGTTAAAAACTTATTTGAACGATTTTTCAACTCACTGCATATGATTAAGAACTTAGAATGAGCTTTCTTTTGTGAAATACATGTCCGGTATGCCTTAAGAAATACGAGGGACATAGCACAATATACATTAAGAAGTATTTGGAGTTCTGGTACGTCTGATAACACTATAAGTATTTAGTCTACCAAAAACTCGCCAAAACTTACACCCACACAACGCCCAAACGAAGAAGTGAGCGACAAAGGAATTTCTCTACGATTTTTTATCCCCTTTCTTTCTCTTCCTAAATTGTTTTCAAATTTCATTTAAATCTCTATAATTATTTTTTATTAATATATAATTGTGTGAGTGTGTTTATATGTGTTTTTTTCTGTTGTGTGGGTATGTATTTATAATTTATATTTTTTATGTAAAACATTGCAATTTTATTTTTATAATTAAGAAATTAATATTAAAGGCAAACAATGATTGCGAAAGAAAGTAATTTTTTTAAATAAAACTTCAGTTTTGTGTCCTGTTTAACATTACAAACCTAATGTTTCCATCTTTTTTTTAAACTTTTTACTTTTATATGTATTATATATAATTGTGGAAAAAAAAAAAAATTAAAAAGAATTGTTGATTTAAAAACTAAAAATTAATAACCTTGCGAAAGAATAACGGTATTTTTTCTTTGCGGGTCTTGTACATTGTCTTCTTTTTTGCCAATCAGTGATTTGTGAATATGTGGAATAACACCACCACCAGCTATAGTGGCTTTGATAAGACTGTCCAATTCTTCATCTCCACGAATTGCTAATTGCAAATGACGCGGCGTGATACGCTTTACTTTAAGATCTTTGGATGCATTTCCTGCCAATTCCAGGACCTAAAAATGATGCAAGCATATTTTAAATTTAATGAGTATGATTTTTAGCTTTAATGGAATAAATAACTAAATTATAATTAAACATTTGTTAAAATACCGATATTTATGAATTACAAGGAAATAGCAGTGGTAAGGTAACCCTGTTAATAATGCTTATCAAAACATAAACAAAAGAAAATGAGAATATCAGTTGAAAAAATGGCGGGCAAATGACGCTACAAAAACAATTCTACCTGATACGGCATAACAATATGCTTAGCAAACAATCAACAGAAAATGTACAGCATATGCCCATAAATCCTAAAAACATTACTACTATAAGCGTAAGAGAGAAAACATTATATAGGAAAAAAGAGAAGAATAATTTGGCGGGTAACGTTTTTTTTTCTGTATTGATGAAAAAAAAAAAAAAAAAAGGAAAATTCCTTAAACGAAAATGACGAAATGTCTATACTACATAACGTAAATGAAAAACTTTACCTCGGCTGTCAAGTATTCCAATATTGCAGCTGAATAAACCGCTGCTGTGGCTCCTACACGTCCGTGAGATGTGGTGCGACTCTTTAAATGACGATGAATACGTCCTACAGGGAACTGAAAACAATAAAATTTGTCTTTACAAAAAGGCGGGAAACTCACTTTTTTTTAAATAGAGCTTACTTGTAATCCGGCTCTAGCGGAACGTGAAACTGCCTTGGCTTTAGCTTTGCCTGAATCTTTACCAGCTTTTCCACCAGCCTTTTAACAAAACAAATTAATTTTTAAATCCAACCTAAAATGCACAAGCAGCGGCAAGCCAAAATCAGTGTGGGGCCATTTTTATTGTTTCTTTACTTTCCCGCCAAAGAGTGAGGTTAAAAACGAAAAAATATTGTTTTAATTTTCACTTTAACTTCAATTGAATATTACTTAATGAAATATTATTGAAAATCAGTTTTTCCCTATGCTTCTCACAGATGCTTTTATTTTTTATCTCTCTGTGCGTCTAAAAATCACTTTTACACGCATGCACGCTTGACACTCCAAATTGGCCCCATTCACAATGACGTTGACTATGCCTCTCGCACAATACAATTAAAGCAATAATTTACCATTTCAATGTGTGATCAAATGCCTCGAAATTGTGGAATGAATTTTCAATGTTTTTTTTTAAATAATTTTCAACAATTTTCTATTAGTTACTGAATATAAATTTTTTATTTCTTTTCTACACGCACACTAACGACTGAACAACACGAATTTCTACTTACGAATGACGAGAAAAAGACGCGGAAAATGCAAATACAGCAGGGAGTAAACATTGCCAGATTTTAGGATTTATATAAAATTAAAAAAAAAAACCTTTACCTCGAAAAACTAAAATTAAACGAAATTATGTTAAACTATAATTATTTACGATTTATTTAAAATATTTTTTGGACTGTTAACACAATGAAGCCACGCTCCCATGTCTTGGAAAGAAATTAAAACAAGCAAAATGTTTAACTTCATTATGCTCGCTTACATTGCTTTCCATATGTTTAAATTTGTGGGAATATAAGTGCGGCTTTATTGTGTTAACAGCCTTAACACGATCAAGCCAAGCTTATATTCCGATGCTGGGATGACACAAAATAAAAGAAAATGTGCGGGATGAAATATTAATAAATCGACCATCGGAAAAAAAGAATTCTTTTTGGATATTTACAAATAAGAGATAAAAATATATTCGTGTCTCACTTAAGGGAATTAAAACAATTATTTAGTAAACAGGCTGCGTCTTCCGTTTGCGATATTGTCACTGATGCAGTATGCACGTATTACTTGAAAAGCTTACAAATGTTCTAAACTACTGTACGAACCAAGAAATAAAAAAAAAACTCTCCCTTGATTTTTTTCCTTTTAAATTTTTTCTTCAGTCTACTTAAGTATTGATGCCGGTCCTTGTTGTGTGTCCACAAACTGAAGTTTTTAATTGGGCATCACTGTTTTTGAACAAACGTGCTCACAGATTTGCAAGAACGGGTTTAAAAGAAATTTTAAGATTTTTATTTGTTCAATATTCACTCCAATTCTTCATTTAAGATACAAAAGCCTTTTATTTTAAAGCACCGATATTTATAGGGTATTAACTAAAAATGCCAAGAGTAGCGAAAGTTAAAGGAGCAGCGGTTGCAGCTGGTGGAGGTGCCAAAAAGAAATCGAAGTTGTATAAAATGCCGGAAAAAATACAGGAAGGAACTATCCTTTTGGATACTTCAAAAATTAAATGGAAAATCGGACCGTCTATAGGTACAGGAGGCTTTGGCGAAATTTATACAGCCTGTAAACAAGATGAAAAAAACTATGATTATGTAGTGAAATGTGTAAGTGTAAACGCAAAAGTGTGAGGATTCAGATATAATACGTTCTATTCCACAGGAACCACATGATAACGGACCTTTGTTCGTTGAAATGCATTATTACATGCGAAATACCAAACTGAGCGATATTAATAATTTTAAACGGGAGAAAGGTTTAAAAAATTTAGGCGTTCCTCATATGCTTGGTCATGGATCAGTTGAAGTTAATAATAAAAAACATCGCTTTATTATTTTGCCTCGTTACGGCTCTGATATAAATAAGCTCTTTTTAAGCAATTCGCGATGTTTACCAGAAATCACCGTCTATCGTATTGTCCTGCAAATGTTGGACGCTTACGAATTCATACATCGTTTTGGTTATGTACATGCTGATCTGAAAGCTGCTAATATTCTGTTGGGTAATGGCAAGGGAGGAGGTGAGCAAACATACTTAGTGGATTATGGATTGGCCTCTCATTATACGACAAAAGACTTTAAACCCGATCCGAAAAAAATGCATAATGGGACAATACAATATACCTCAAGAGACGCCCATCAGGGTGTTCCGACCAGAAGAGGAGATTTTGAAATTATGGGTTATAATATAATTGAATGGTTGGGAGTGGAATTACCATGGGTAAAAGAGAAGATTTTAGCAGCGCCAGTTAAAGTACAAAAAGCAAAGGAAGCTTTTATGGCGAATGTTAGCATGGAGTTAAAGAAATTGTTCCCCCAAGGCACGCCGCCAACGGTAGAAGAGTTTATGAACTATGTAGCACAAATGAAGTACAACGATGAGCCAGATTATGAAAAGTGTCGTAATATTTTTAAGAGTTACTTGAAAGCCATAAAAGCCACCATAAGCGGGGATTTAGATTTTAAATTAAAAAAAGCGGTACTTTCGGGTCCTACTACGAGCACGGCAATAAAGTCTAACGCAAAAACTAAGGCAAATATTAAAAAAGCACAATTGCTTTTAAAGAACAAAGAAAGTGATGATAATAAAATCGTTGATTCCTCCTCTCCTACTCCTAGTAGGCCAGTAAAATCGACAGCAAAATCTAAAGTAAACGTTACAAAAGAAAATTTACTTTCGGATAGCGAAGAAAACGATGATGACGAGGTCATTAGTGCTAGTGACGAAGATGATGTATTTGAAAGCAAGAGGTTTAAGAAAAACCAATCGTTCAAAAATTTAAGCCCTGGCCGTAAATTGTTACAAAAAAAGATTGCTGCTTCAAAAATAATTTCGCCACTCAATAGAACCAAATCTAGTGACATTGTTACACCCATTAGCAAGACTTTATCCCAAAAAATAGCATCATTGGCTTCCACATCTGCCGAAACAAATAAAAAGCGCAGCCCCGCTGTATTGAACGCCAAGGCTCATATAAAACTAAGTCCGCATATTAAAATGACTCCTTCAGGCTCAGGGAGCACTGTTATCAACAATCATATCACGCCCAATAAAAAAACCGGTAAAACATATGAAATTAATTTTGAACTTGATGTTAGTATGGATGCTAATGTTCTAGTGAATGTTAAACGTAAAAAAAAACCTGTAACCATTTCTCAAGATCAATCGGATGCAAGTGGCGCAAATGACGAGTACTCTACTCCAGTCAAACGAGTCAAGGTTCGCAAAGCAGAAGAAGATGAGAACAATCGTAGTCCCAGAACACCTTATGTTACTGTTAAAAAATCGAAAAGACTTATCCAAAGTCCAAAGTCCGGAAGACCTTAGAATTATTTTCTACATTTTGGTTATCTGGAGAAGACTGATAAGATTCTTTTTTTTTTTTCTATTTCTATAGTTCAACATTTACAAATATTTCAATATTAAAAATTTCAGTATTTGTATAGTTTTTTTTTCTCCCATAATTGGTTTGGGCGATTGGTTAATTGCATTTTTTTTTTTTTAAATAAATGTTTATTAAATTTCTTTTGTTGTGAAAAAAGAATCATAGTTTGATTAATTTCACCAGAATAGCTAATATGTGGTTTTGTGTGGTTTCTCAGCCAGATGAACTTTTGATTTGATAAGGCTTTGTTTTTTAAAGACCAAAAAGTGACAAAAGGAGTGCTCCGATATTTCAAATTTAAATTTAATTTTAATTTTTTATACTTAGAGGGACAGTGTTTGGTTCGTGAAGATTATACTTTGTCTCTAGTGAGAATAGTCTATTATTTTATAACTTATCAATTAATAATATCAATCATAATTAATAATATCAATTAATAATAAGTTATAAAATAATAGACTATTCTCACTAGAGGCAAAGTATAATCTTCACGAACCAAACACTGTCCCTCTAAGGATAAAAAATTAAAATTAAATTTAAATTAATAATAAGAGAAAATTTGAACTAAAATGCTTCACTCAGCAAACAGAGCCACATCACTTCAGTTTCTTTTACACACTTTGGACACTGTTTCTTTTACTACAAGTCACAGATGAAAATTTACTCAATTTCTTTTCGCGCAGTCTAAACTCAATTCATTTTCAAATCTCGTGCTCGCCAAGTAACATTCTGCCAGCCAAAATCAGTAGACAAAATATAAAAGAACTTATTGTTTCTATAAAATTTGCTTTAAAAGGAATAGATTACAAAAATATCGTGGAACATATCCTTCTTTCTCCTTTTTGCTATACACTTAGATTCATAAAGCATCAAATGCAGGACCAGAGACACCCAACCATATGTTTTAAAAAACGTTCGACAAAAAAGTATAATTTATTTATCTAAAATCTCTCATAAAGTAATTTATAATAGAATAGACGTCGAGAAAGATTAAGTTAATTCATTGGGTTAGTAATTTTTCCATATGACAAATCTATTTTCCGCGCAGATAAAGACGCAGAATTGCAAACTATGTTGAATTTCATATTACATTTTTTTAACGAATAGCAGAAATTTGATGTTAGTGCGCATTATACGAAGTCGTGGATTTCAGAATTAATGTTAGTATCAACTTAAAAATGATTCTTTTCAAAGTTTATATAAAGAAGAAAATTAATTTTAAGAAACAAAAAAAATGAACGTCAATGGAAGTCAATGGTTTTATTAATTTTTTACCATTCCCGATGTAAACTATCTATGGAACTTCAACAACACGAGACGTATATATTTTTACTTTTAGTAATGATACCATAAATTTTGGAATTTCCAAAAGTTATCCTTTACACTTGTGATTATTTTATTCTCTTATTGTAATTGTAAGATGATTGAATAGAAAATATTTTTCTTTTTATAATAAAATGATAATTTCTTCTGATTCAATGATAATAATGATTTTATTGTTTCTTAGAGAATTCCCTTCTTTCCTTTTTGTACATAAATTATAATAAGTAAAATATATTTCTCAATTTTCCGTTGGAGCAAACATATATATACACATAATATAAAAGATGTTTATTTAACGCTTTTGAACTCCACTACTTTAAATTAAAATAGAAAGAATGATGTGATAAGAATCGCCGGTTAATATTAGAAAAATTTCATCCTAAAATTTAAAAATATTTCTTTTTTCGTTATTTTGTGGACTTTCTCTTACTATCGTGATGTCTTGACGAAGATTTCGATTTATTGGATGAAGGAGAAGAAGAAGAATGCTTTCTAGAAGATGATGACGATGTAGCGATTCCAGCATTAATTGCTGTTGTACATTTTGAAGAAGAAGAACTTAACTTTTCTTCTTTTGTTTTGGATGAAGTGTTTCTTGATGTTGTTGCAGTAGAATTTAATGTATGTTCGGCTTTATAAAAAGGAGATGACGAATTTGAAGATGATGATGATCGTGACGAAGTAGCCGACGACTTTGATTTATTAATCGAACCGACCGAATTGGTCATCAATGGCATCGGTTCATCGGCTACTAAACCGGCTGCTTTAGCTGTTGAGGGTTTATTAACACAATTATCGCACTGCCAGTTTTGCACTTGATCGTCTGAAATTTCATCATCGGTAATAAGAGGTTTGTGGCACTCTTGATGGTATAAAGCACCACATTTACAGCATTCAATTAAGCGATTGGTGGCCGTAAACATCATTTCACCGCAAACACAACAATTCAAGTCACCGAATTCCTTAAGATTGGCTTCGTCTTCTGCCGTTGTTGATAATAAACCACCAGCTCCGCTGACTGCATCTTCTGAATCAACTATTGTGTCTGGAGAATCCGATATTGTTTTAGCGGGCGAGTTAATTAAATTAATAATTTCCTCAACCGGTTGCGGTGGGGGTGTGGCAGCTCGGCCAGGAAAATTTGCTTCTTCATCTAATTGCTTTTTAGTCATGTTATTCGAAATCATTTTTTCTGACCCATAACGTTTTTTTATTTCTTCGTCCAGCAATTGTCGCAATTCAAAAGCAGAATTAGATTGGGATGAATGCAATAAAGTTATGGCTCTTTTTAATAAAAATTCAAACTCTACGGACGTAGACATTTTTCTTTTTGTTTTTTAAATATTAATAACCACGAATATAAAAAAAATATTGCTTTAATGCAATTATGTCTATTAATAATTATTGAGAAGAACGCCTTTTTTTTATCATAAACAACAATGTTCTGCTTTCCTACCGTTTCAATTGTAAGCAGTATTCTCTAATGTGTCGGGCATATAATATTGAAGCAAAGAAAAATTATTATAGTCTGGCAATAGTAGAGAGATAATAAATAAAGAGAAAAAAAGTTAATTTTAATTAAAACATAAATGAAAACATCTCTCAATTGTTAATAGCGGCAGTTTCAGTTTTCTTGCGATTTTCCAATTGCGTGGAGTGTTAGCTGATTAATTGATTAAAAACGCCATATTTTCGTTTATTATCTATACATTATTTATATGTGCATGTAAATATTATTTTCTAAATGTGCGATAAATGGTATCTTCAGTTTAAAACAAATAAAAAAATAATAATATAATAAATAAATGACAAAATGTGTAAGTCTTGCACTTAATAGAGATTGATTATAATAAAACATTTACGATCGTTGTGTTAGTGAATAACAAAAATTAAAATTAAAGTCTTTTACAAAGCAAAAATGTTTATATGTTTTTATATAGTTAGATTGGTGAATTAACAGTTATTAAGAAGAGACCTAAAAAAAGTGTTAAATCATCCATTGTTTGTTGTTTTTCTTTTTATCGGCAACCACCTGATTACAAAAAAACTAACTGTATATGCAGAATTTTGTTATTGTGTAGCGTATGTGTTTGTACGTTTTTGTAGTGTTTCTATTTGTAACATCATCGGAATCATGTATAGATTTGTGACGCTGTTTTTGTTTACATTGCTCGGGTTCCTTATCAAGGTCACCACAGTAACTGGCTTAACCAGTAGTGATAATCTTAATCCTTTGGTAAGTAATGCAAGAAATATATATGTATATATATTAACGATTTCTTGATTGTATATGTGTTTGTGTGTGTGTGCAGCAGTTTGTTTGTTTTTATAATTTTATGTTTTCTTGGCTGTGTGACAAACTCTTAACCAAAAATAATTGTGTTTACATTCTCTTGACCATATGTTTTTGACATAATAGCGTTTTGATTTATCATTTAGTGTTACCAAGAGCAACTATTCTTTTGTAAAACATGGGAGAGAAATAAGGGCACTTGTTGCAAAATTCTGTTTTGTGTATTAAATAAACACATTTGTTTCGAAGAATCGCAATAGAAAAACAATTTAAAGAAAATATTTTGATATTAAAAGAAAAACAATTTTTAATTGTACTCTACACAAGTAATATTTGTTTGATGTTTATTCTCTCTTGCAATTATGCGCAAAAAAAATTTAAATGGCAACGCTATTAAAATTCATTAATTAAGAGAAATACGACAGAGAAAAATATGCTTCTTTCTCTTCTTGCCTAAGTTACCAACTTTTGATATTACTGCCCGTTTTTTTTTTTTCTATATTTCCGACAGATTTTCAAATGCAGCGATTGTTTTCTTACCGAACCAGTGTATCAGCATAAATTCGATTTTAGCGTTTTGCGTTCCGATTTTGCTCATTTGACTGTTAGTGATACGGGTGACATTTTTGAATTTAATATTTGTGGAAATTTATCCCGCACTTGCCATAATCGCGGTGATACTGCAGCCTGTTTGAAAAGATCCAATCAAGAAGAATATGTTTTGGGTTTGTATGAATTATTTTTTTTTTTTTTTAACAATCTCTAAGCGTAGCTTTCACATTTTTCTAATCTTCTATTTAGGTACTCAACATGAACTTAATTACTATAATGGTAAAATGTATTTCAGTTTTACAAATGGTGAGAAGTGTGCAAGCGGAAAATTGAATGAAACGTATCAATTGCATGTATTTCTGGGTTGTGACTACACCTTGGATGCGCAGCAATCGAAAGTTACTTCCTATGTAAGCTTACTCTATGTAAACTTTCAAAATAAGTTTTTTATAGTTAGCAGTAAAAGAAGCAAATTTTTCCATCTTATATTTGTCATATCATCTGGTGTTACAATTATTAACATTTGGGGCCATTCAGAAAGGCAATTTGACTGTTTAAAGTATGATTATGATTTCAAGTTGTTATCTAAAATAATAAAGTAGGCTTCAAACTTTTTTCCATCAGTTTTGAAAGGCAGCGTTTAAGGTACTGTTAAATTAATAATGAACAAAACTTTGTTCACAAAAACCTATTTTTAAACTCGATCGGTCAACGAAGAATATGTTCGGAAATTAAGTTTAGTTTACTATTGTAACGTTTCGAGCAATCATCATTCCAATAGGAAAAGGAACGACGGAGAGGCTTTGTCAAAATATTTTAAAATCTTTGGAATTGCTTGCAATACAATTTAGAGTATTTTTTCCATAAAAGAGGCTTATTTTTGAGTTTTAATTAATTAAGTAAATTAAGGATTTTTCCTATCTCCTATTGTTACTAAACAAAAGCTAAAAGAATCTTCGGTAGGGACCTATAAGAACTTTTCTATTCATAATAAAAAGCGAAGACATTACTCTACCGATTATGTAAATTATTTTAAAGACGAAACTGATAAATGTTATAATTATAAACCTCATCCCAATTTTTGGTACTTTTGATAGACGAGCCGCCAAACAAGTATAAAACGATTCGGATTTATGCACTACTTTATAATTAATACTTCATTTAATATGCCCGTGTATCGGTTCAGTATATCTATGGATACATTATTGATAGAAGTAGATAACTGAGAAATTCAATTTTTAGATTAGATATTACATTTTTTATATATTAGATATTTTTTTTTATAGTCCGAGGACGCTTGTTCATTTTATATAACTTTTGAAACACCGTCCGCCTGCTTACCTGAACCTGAGACGATTTCTGGTCGTAATTGTACTATAAGAGATTCAAAAACCGGACTCACATATGATTTAGGATCTCTAAGTGATATCAACTACAGGTAAATATCAAAATAATTTATATTTGGAACTTATTTATATCATTGTAAGTTATTTTAATTCTTTAGAACAACAGATCGTCAAGGCAATGCTTTTATAATTAATATTTGCAAACCAGTTTTGTATGGAGAGAATGCTATGTGTCCTTTAGGCAGCAGTGTATGTTTTGTTGATCTAAATTCAACGGATTATAGAAAAAAGTAATATATATATATTTTTTTTCTTTTATTTATTTTCTTACATAAGAAATCACTTATAATCAATATTATGTACTTTTTCAAGATTTTTCGACTATGGTCTAGCGCATGCCCAACCGGTTATTGATAATGGACAATTGATTATGCGTCATATTTCGTTGACACCATGCAATAATACCGGCACAAATTATTCGTCGACCATTTATTTTTATTGTGATAAAGATGTTAAGGTAAACCGATCTATATGTCCATGCAGACTGATATTTACTTAATTCATTCGTGTCGTTTAATTAAAATTGGAATTTAAAATAAAAATTTTGTATATATATATTTTTTTTTAATTCACACGCAAACGCACACTATAATGTAATCTTATCTGGTGACAATCATCACTACAGAACGTCCATCCGGAATTAATAGGCTACCACGGTTGTTTATATGAATTTTCATTTGCTACTCCTTTGGCTTGCAACGATTTGGCACCATGCACTGCCGTTACCCATGGCAATGAGATGTAAGTTGATTTTCCTTCTTGTTATTGTTGTTGTTGTTGTTTCAATGTCGTCATAACGATTTATTATTTTTTTTTTATCACTTGTTTATTCTCCATTTACGTTTTTCTATAAATTTTAATTTTACGCATATGCTTATTTGCTTTTTGGGTGTCTGTCTATATATATATACACTGGTTATGCCTGATTTTAATGTATTCCTTTTACCACCATTTTCATATATGTACGATTTTCCGCTACTTATATTTGTTGCGCATATACCGCGGTGTTCGTTCACCCATCTTATAGTCTTGATTTGAGTTCGTTAAAGGATAAAACATTTACATTACAACAAGATAAACAAAATTATAAATTTGGCGTATGCTTGAATCCCGGTGAACCTTGTATGGAATCTGATGGTAAGTCTTTTATCAACTTTATGCAACACTGCTATTTGAAAGTAATATTAAATATATCTTTATTACATGATATTTATATATTTATTATGTATTATAAAAGAAATGGTGATAATTTTTTGTTGTTACCTCTTCTCCCCGAGTGTATGACAGGGAACAGTAACGTGATGAAGCATGACTAAATAATGTTACTATAGCAAAGTTGGTCAAAAGATTTCTTATACCAGGATTTAGGATGGATCGCGGCATATGAGATAATTATAGTTTCGATAATGCGAATAGACAGTGGATACTGACTTTTAATCCACGGGGGTATTGGTTATGAAATGTTTATAGGCTTCGTCGCCTTTGTAAAAATCTTTAAATTTTTTTTATTAAAAATTGCCTCAAACCAATTTTGAAAAATTTACGATGTACAAGTGTCGGTATGTTTCAGATATACAAGTTTGTTGTTGTGTATTAATTAAAAATCGATATTTTTAACCCATTCGCGACTGTACTTCTTTTTTTGAAGACCATCTACAGGAGCAGAAATTTCTTTTTGCTTTATACTGATCATTTTTGTTGTCAAATGGAGATCAAAAGTTATCGGGACATGGAAGAATACTTAAAGAAATTTTTTATCTAAATCATTTTTTTACTATAACGATTCGGATATAGCTCGTCACATGGTGTCCGATGATGTTTTATTAACCCAAATACCCAAATACACGAAGTATTTCTTGCTTTTAATTTAAATCCTTATTGCTTTCTATATAAGCAAGTAGCTAACAGCTCTAAAATAATTTGGCAGTCAAGGCTGGAGTCGTTACAGAAAGGCTATGATATTCTGTTAGTCACTTGACCGCGAACTGATTGTCAACTCGACGTAATTCAATACTTTTCAGGCACGAAACCAGACGATGAAAAGAAAAGTGCCAATGATAAGAAGTCATCCTTAGAAAGATCGACATTGAAGGTAAAACATAAAGCACTTCTTTACAGAGGAAATGATCAATTGGAAGAGTAAACAATAAAAATGTATACAAAGCGAGAAGATATATTCAAGTAAATGATAAAAAGAAGAAGAGAAAAAGTCAAGTTTATCTCTACTTAGCCGAGGCTCATCTATTCTTATATATTTGGTGAACTTATGTGACTCGTTCGCATAAATAATAATAACGAAAATAAAGAGTATTTACGTTAAATTAATTCAATTAAATTTTCTTTCAAGAAATCAGAAACCAATCAGACAAATTACGATCTGCTTACTTACATGGAGGAAACATTGAAAAATTAATAATTTTTATTAAAAAAATCGTCCAAAAGGAAAAAATCAAGCAGAAGCAAGTGCCAAATAAAATGCAAAGTGAAATAAATGAGAAGAATATGTTTAATATATGTCGAATTTTGGATATCTCTTCTGTAACGCTTGAAATATATTCGAGTGAAATTTGAATTGTGAACGCAAATTTTACATTATATAAGGCGACTGCAATGATTGCTATGTTGATATATTTTTTCAGAACACTAGAAATACGAATATCTGGTCTTAAATATCACCTCATCTAGTTTAGATACGAAACAAATAAATAAAATGTCGATATGAATTTTGGAAAATCGATATTCTCTATGCTACCAACATATATAATAATGAACGTCCCTGCGAATAGTGCAAATTTATGTATGTTTCTGATCCGATTCGATCCAGTTTATATGTCAATACCGAATATATTTCAAGAAAAGAAGTAATTATTTTTATTCTTTAGGCAATTAGTACCACGACTCTGAAACTTCTATTATATTCTATTGTAGCCGCCCTTGTCCCTAAGCTTTCAGTTTTACGATTTGTATGAATTCCGCTACCTTCTTTGGTTGGGGGCACCATACTGTATTTGTCGTTAGAAAGTAATTACCGACTACCTGTTGCCTGAATCTGCAGGTAACCTCGCATTCGTACAGGATGTTTCCATCGTCTCATTACAAAATCTTCAGGAATAGGTATTTACGATACCGTTTTATTTTTTAGGGACTATTTCGAGAGAATAATGACCCCTGGAGAAGCCCGTGACCAGTCATAGAGCGCTTCTTAATAGTTCCATTAGATTTTTTTTTTTTTTTTTTTTTTATTTTTGCGTATTTTTTTTTTTTTTTTTTTTTTAAAGGATATTTTTTGGATCTTTTTGCTGGCACGTTATTCTACACTATGCTTTCAAAAGACTAGGTGATTACCAATCTCTTAAAAAGGCTCTTTAAAACGCCATACGAAGGTCCCGGATTTGCTACGCTACTTGGAGTTTCCCTCTTGGCCCTAAAGTAATAGTTAATAATTGCAGAACATTTTTGTCTTGAAGTCATTTTAGATGCCTAGAAAATAAATTTATCAGCCAAGGACGAATATCCTTCCGATCTTAAAACCAAATACAAATTCGTATCAGAGATAGCACTTTATACGTTTCTGGCTCTTGAAATATGGAAGACATAAATCGAAATGTCTATAACATGTCTGCTTTCGAGTTTCGAATATTACGAAAATTGAAATTTCGGCAGGGATATCCAAATGAACTTTCGAAATAATTGAGATTTGAGATATACATCAATAGTTAAAATGAGGTTAGTTTGTTATAGGTAATGAAGTGGAATTTTAATTTTATAAAACTTCTTGGTTCTTGGTTTTCTTAAATTAATAAAAAAATTTTCCGTCTTTAATAAGTTAATGCTCCATTTCAAAACGTTTATAAATTTATTATTCTTTTTAAATTGATTTTAAATTTAAAAATTTTGCTTACTTACGATTCTTAAAAAAAAAAAAACAATTATTTTACAATACTTTTCAAGGCACAAGTTCTTAGAATAATAGCTTCTAGGTTTATAATATCATAACGGAAAAGTAACCGAACTTTTGAATTTCTATTTCAGATTTTATGTAATCTTTGCTTGTTTACAGGTAGGGACTGACAGACAATTTGTAATAAATTTACAAATCGTATGATAAACTTAATTCACTTTGCAGATCATAAGTATTTGTAAAATCAGCTACAGAAGCGTCATTTGTATTACTAGATAAGATAAGCCAATCAAAACCCAATTCATAGAATTCAAATTACGCTATTGAATATTAAATGTTAAATAAGATTTAAAAAAGAAAAAAAAATATTGGTAAAAAATAAAACCAATATAAAATTCAATTGAATACAAATGCAAGTAAACACATACATACGCGTGGTACGTGCATAAAAGGGTGTTCCAAATTTCGCTAAGAATTTACAAACATTTTTATACATTACATTATGAGGTTTCATATGCAAAAATTGATGAAATTTTCAGTTTATCGAGAAGCAACATTGACATGAAATCGTAAAAATAATACTCTTCTCTCTTCTCATAATTAATTAAACTTTCTTGGTTTTTGTTTTTGGTAAATGTGAGAGGCATTGCCTTTAGACACTAGATGGTGTTGATGCTTATATACATCTGGCAACGCTCACCTGATTGACTTAAAAGAACGTGTACTTAAAAGATGACATTTGAGGTTAAATTTTTTATGAAGATAATTTTCTAATTACTTGTTAGAACCGATAGCCGATATGATGCTAGTGCTCAATTAATTTCTCTAGTCTAAGAATTGATTTCATTAGTCTAGAAAATATATGATAATAATAATAATTACTTGTTCGCGTGCAAAAAGTTGTATTTGATTTTAAAATGAGCGCAATATCTGAAGAAATACGCTTTGTGATCCTATTTTTTTTAATATAAAGAGATAATAAAATTTCGGAAATGTACGGTGAGAACGCTTTGAGTGAATGGCGATTCAATGGCGATTAGGTGAACGAAGGATTCAATGGCGATTAGGTCGATTCCGTTCCAAAAATTTTTATGTTAAAAGTGCAATCTCACTCTGGCCGGCCAGTCATTGAAAAATTCGATGAAAATTTGCAATTGGTGGAACAAGATTGACACGTAAGCTGTCAGGAAATAGCGGAGGCACTAGACATCAACCGTACAACAATTTGAAGTCATTTGAAAAGAGCTGGCTTTAAAAAGAGGATGTCAAAAATATATCAAAACACCGAAGAGACATAACGTATCATCTAATATATTACTCTCATCTATTGTGCCACCAAATATATAAACTTAGCGGCACGTTGTCTTTGTAATGAAAATTCGATGAAAATTTGCAACTGGTGGATTCCTCAATTCATTTTACATGTTTCACCTGTTCTGAAAATCGTATACCATGGCATATTTAAATGCTAGACTGATTCCCATTGACGCTAGCCACCGCCCTCCGAGCTCTGGAAGAATCCCCACAAGGAGGTCTTCGCAATTCCCGAAGTACCAGATCAAACACCCTGAGTAGAGACCATTGTTTTCCTCTGATCGAAGGGTAAACATAGCTAATTTTCCAACAAACAGCCTCGATACTCCCCGAATTGTCGTACCCAAGCGTGCAGGCAACAAGGTATTCTCAAAATTTGTTGATGTTGCCAACATAGTACAATAAGCTCACTCATGCGGGCACCTGATCCCGGAGGACTTACTTATTGACTTATCGGGAAAAGAAGTCGTCTAAAATAGAACCAACTCTCGAGCTTCTTCCTACAATCCGAAAAATACCTGTCGCCGGGAATTAGTAGATAAAACCTTAATCTTCATTGAGCCGTCATGTGTGTTAAATCCACGGCGTTTATAGCTGGGACCTCGTAAAGGTAGGTCTGCTAGGCAGATACATAATTTCTCTAGCCCTGCAACTGGTTGGAGCAAGATCGGCACGCAAAATGTCAGGAAATAGCGGAGGCACTAAACATCAATCATATGACAATTTGCAATCATTTGAAAAGAGAAGGCTGCAGAAAGAAGTTCGAAAATGTACAGATTGCTTTGCTTTGGAACACCCGATGCATCATTTTACGTACAAAAGTATATATGAACATGCATTAGGCTGTAAATATACATATAAAATATGCACAGAGCATATTTCTTGTTTATTCTCTCACACCTGAGTGCACAAATAAACAATTCTATGAAATATTTTGCTGTAAATGCAATAAAAAAAAAAAAAAAAAAAAAAAAATAAAAAAAATGAATGTAAAAAAAGGACTGAAAATCAAATTTTAGCAAAAGTAGAAAAGTGAAGGGATACACAGTAATAAAAAGACGTGTAACAAAATTGAAAAACTAACAACGTTAAATGTGGTTTAAGGAGAAGCAATGAAGATTTTCTTTTATACGTATTTTGTATTTCTTATCGGTCCGTTTATGTATCGGTTCAATTGCGATAAATAAACCAACGTAAACCCAACTAATATGGTTTAATATGGGTACTACGATGTAGTCGTTGAAGGATAAAGATAGAAGAAGAAAGGACACGCATACACACAAATACGTGCTTACTTACAAATATGCCTACAGCTTTACTTTTGACACTCTTGCACATCTTTGATTTTATTTCTTAACAACAAATAACAGGAAAATATAAAAAGTTTACAGAATCCGATGAAAACAGGAAACATAAAAAAAATCTGTAACTTACTTTTGTTTGGTATATATGGTTTATTTTGTGTTTGTTTTATTGCCTGTTGTGTGTGTTCGTGTGCGAGAGGGTAAATAAAAATATTGCGACCAAATTGCAAATAAGATGAACAGGAAAGAAAGAAACCGTACGGAATAAATGTACGAAATAAATTATGTACAGTTTAGATCGAATACTTGGATACTCATCACAATGGTTTATAATTTTCATCTTTTATTTTTAGTGTTTTTTTTTAAATTTCATTTTAATAGTTAATAATATTTGTAGGACCTTTTGTAGAAAATTTATTTTTTTTCTTATAAAATAGATAACTTTCCTCGAAAATTATTTTAAACTGATAAAAGAAGAATCAAATCACAGATCGGCACGGTTAATTGCAAAAACTCTTCCAGTCTTAAAAGCAATGAAACTTTGGAACCCGCCATCTTCCGTTTTTTTTTTTTTTGTTATGGATGGATTGGAGGAGCCTTTTGTGGCGTAAAGCTTTTATCTTCGGTATTTAATGATTTAATGATCAATCGAGTTTTCTAAATATCCAAGCAACGAACATTTATTCGGTCCATCGTTTGATATGATGATGAACAATTCTTATATTCAACTGAGGCCGCACTTGTGATCTTCTATGTGATTTTCTATAGACACATAGAAAGTAGAAAGATATTGGTTAGAGTGGGGGTTAAGGATATGGAACTGGAATATGGATGGAAAGGAAAAGTAACAGTTTGGCTTATTATTATTATTATTATTATAATCTAGACGAATCAAATTAATTCTTAGACTAGAAAGATGAAAGCACACTAGCAGTTCGTTGTTTTTCCATTTTATGAAAAAACTCTACCCCAATGAGATTTGAATCCACGTGTACTGCTGACTTGCTAGAGATGTTTCTTAACAGTTCAGCCACAGTTGCGGCTAACAATTTGAATAAATCATAAAAATTTATTAAATTCAGAGATTGGCAGTTCTAAAGAAAGAAGTTAACTCCTTAAGATTAACTAAATTGCGAGCATGAAAGATATTATATTATCTATTTTATTATAGACCTAATGAAAGGTATCAAAAAAATGGCAAAAGATCACCTAATGTAGTCAAATTTTTTACATTTAAAAATTTGATATTCAAAATAGATATTCATAATTTGATATCAGACAACTCTGCCGTCGAACAAAAGGCATATGTTTCTTGTGGACGATTTACTAATTAGGTTGTGTTCTAAAGTATTTATAAATTTTTGTTAAAAGCTTTTCGATTATTTTTTCATTTGATATCATTATTTACAGCTGTTCATAAGTGTACAAACACAACATATATACAGATTAGACGAATATTAATGTGTATATCATACTTCCGGACAAGGAAGAATATTCACGAGGGAAATGAATTTTCTCTTTTCTTCTCGCTTTGTTAGAGAACCGTGACACAGATATTTATATATTTATATATGTATTATACAAATATTCGATACGGGCGCCTCAGACTATTAGCCTAAATGTTTACTTAAATTTTTCCCTTTTTTAAATACGGTAGATATTTTGAAAACAGAAGTTGAGTTCATATTTTCGCCTTTTTTAACGATTTTCAATAAAAGCAGAACTGAATGGACTTGAGAATGATATTATATATAGATAAGATGATGTAGAGGATCTATATATAGCATTGTCCTAAGTTACTTAGCAAGCAATAGATCCGTTGCGAAATCATTTCGTTGAAATGTAAGTGTTTACGTGATGTCAGAAAGACCACCGTTCCTCGCCTGGACTATTCATATTAATTAAAAAGTGAATTCAAAAATTGTCGAAGAGTTCATTACTTACACTTGTACTGCTAAGAATTTTCTATCAAGGGAAATCTCAACGGATTGTAGGTTCAATTTCAATTCATCTTGATTTCAATAGTTTCTGAAGAAATCTTTTCACAGCGAGAAATGAGAAATCTTTTCATATTGAGTTGTCTACTAGCATTAACTAACTATTGTAATTACGATCCTTTATCTTTACATTTGCTATAGAAGGAGATATAAGTGTTGCTAAGTATAAGCCCATCCTATCAAAAGGCAGGTAACTTACGAGAGAAAGATTACATTTTGTTATAGAAGGTTTTTGGAGGGCGGATTGATGAAGGATTGCTTAGTATAAAGCAAGAAATTTATTTAAGTTTTGAACTCACAAGGAAAACTTTACCATAAAAACAAACGGAGTTGGATAAATTGTTTCGTTTCTTTATATTCAACAAGAATATATATATATTTATATATAAGATTTAAGGAGTCTATAAGGCGCTTTATAATCATTTCATAAACTTAATATACCGACTCTCTCCCTCTCTGCGGTGGATATAAAAAAAAAAGAAAAGAAAAAAACTTGAACAAATTGCCTTAGATATCGAATCAGACCTATAAACTTTACTATGTAGTTGGCATAAAATAAATCCTTGGTTCGTTTTATTTATTATCACACACAACACTACAAATATCAGCTACAAACATAACACTTTGTTATGAAAGAAATTGTTCCCCGGCATAAAACACCCTTTATGCATGAAGTGATACGCAAAAAATCAACAAAAAAGCAATTTTTCACTATAAACATTTATCAGGTTTTCATAGTAGACTGTATTGTCAAGTGTCAAAATAAACGAGAAATTGTTGTTTTAATATCCATCCAATATTGAAGAATGATAATATATTTATTAATTTTTCCCGTCAATCAAGAAAGTTTACTGGAAATTCTGACCTTATGACTGTATTGAGTCTTTATGTAAAAATTGCTGTTTCTTTCTTTTTCGGACGTGCCATCGCGACTTATTAGATTTAAATCAAAAAATATACTTCTTCTTAGTCTTCTTCTGGTAATTCCTTTTGTAAAATTCATCATTTTCTCTCAATCTTAGTCCATCTTTTGAAATGCGACGTATAAATAGTAATTAGGCGAACCAAAGTCGCTTGTATCAGTTAGAAGATAAGGGGTAGCTCTGCATTTCAACACTTACAGCAGGCTCCTTAAGGCATTGCCTTGCTTTTTCTGAAGTTTATTTCGTTAAACCTTTATAGGACTTTTCTTTAGATTGTATGGCTTCTTCAGAACAAAAATTTATAAAGCAAAACATACCACTTATGCTCGTTTGTTCTTTTACTGCTTGCCTTCAAATTGATGTTTGCGTTCATTTTTGATCATTTTTTCATTTGAAAAAGCCATTTATTGAGAAACATTTTTATAATGTACATTAGTCATTAACTGTTAAGTTGCTCGAAAGTTTTGTGAGAGTTTGAGCTGAGTTTTCGTCCAATAAGTCTTGTAATTCGCTGTCTTCGAACCTTTTTGTTTCTCCAGGATCATTCCTTGCCATTGACATCGGCTTCAATAGTTTTAAATGATTGAAACCAAAATCTATAATTGGGTTCTGATGGAACAGCATTACGATAATCTTTTAAAGTGTTTGATGGACTTCCGCAGTAGATTTCTTTAAATTAAAAAACAAAAGCAATGCGTTTCGAAAATTCAATTTGGGGAGTTCCATGACTACCTTGTATATACATTGAATAACTTAATAATACTAAATGAAAAATTGTTATATTAAGTAGAGAAAGGTTAAAATCATCGAATTTAATCATTATGATGTCATTTGTACTTTTTTACTTGTAGAAGTTGTTGGTCAAAATTAACGCAAGCCCCTAATGAATTTGTCAAATAATCGAAGTGCACTTATCAAATTTAAATTAGAGATAAAAATAAAGGAAATTCTTTTTAAAAGTCGAATAACGTTACTTGTCCTTTACCTAAGTGGAAAGCAAATTTGTATAGATTGAAGAAGGTAAACAATAATTAGCTTAACAAGTAAAATGCATCATTATTCTACTTAAATTTTACTTAAATTCTACAAATATTCTACTTAAAGTAACTTAGCTGAAGTGAGCTTTACTATATTCTATGAAAAAGAATAATTGCTAATGGTGGGCTATTATGCTTAATTGGGAAGCAGAAATATATAGATTGAACGAGGTAAACAATAATTAGCTTAACAAGTAAAATGCAACATTATTCTATTTAAATTTTATATAAATTCTACAAATATTCTACTTAAAGTGACTTAACTGAAGTGAACCGTATTATATTCTACGTCAAAAAGATAATCGCATCAAAAGCAACGAACGTCAGATTAAACGATTAAAGTGTAAGTTGAAATGTCGCTGGGGAACACACACAAGTGATAGTTTAAAAACAAATTTTACGAAAATGTTAATCGTGGATTGTAATGCTTAAGTGGAAAACGCAAACAGAAATATATATGGACTGAAGGAGGTAGACAATAATTAGCTTAACAAGTAATAGCAGCATTATTCTACATAAATTCTACATAAATTTTACAAATATTCTATTTAAAATGACTTATATGAAGGGAACTGCTGTGCTATATATTCTACGGGAAAAAGATAATCGACTCAAAAGCATCGAAAGTCAGACTGAATGATCAGGGGTAAGAGGAAGCGCTAGCAAGCAAAAGATAGTTTAATAATCAAAAAAATGCTTTCAATTCTCAACTAAAAAATTTTTTCAATTTTGTTTATCAAATACGTTAAGAATACTTTTCATGTAACCTACTACTACTATATGTCAAAGAGCACACATATTATATATAATATAGATACGTATGTATGTATATGCAAGAGTATGTTAATCCTTTATACAATAACACACGTAAAACGTAGATGAGAATGTCACTTTAAATCGGACGTTTGGATTAAAATAAATGTATATTTTGGAAGAGAAGTTGAGATCGTCAAGCAAATACAAATGCATGCGCCGTATATAGGGAAGGATAACGTGAATGAGAATAACAAAACATTTGTAGTTGCAATGTAATGTTGATTGGGCCGTGCAAATCTACATATGTATGTATGCTTGCTTGGACATTGCATGCAGCGTTTACAGTGAAACATAAATTTCGAAAATAGAAAATTGCCAAAACGTGTGTAAAATATACAATTAACAAACATGTACCGGGGACACGATGGACAAGTGAAGTGATGTGAAGCGATATGATGTCATTTTATTGTTCCTTTTTTACTAAATTCAATGCATACATATGTAAAATTAACAACAACAATAGCAACAACAACAGCAACAAGAGAATACAAAATTTTTGCATTTTACACGAAAACGATTTACGCTGAACGATTGGATGTTTTTGCAAAAATTTCAGAAACAATTTCAACAATGTCAACAAAACGAAACCTGAATTTATGTGAAGGCAATATATTTGTGCACAGAAGATTTTTAAAGAAAAAAAACAAAAAAAAAAAAAAAAAAAAAAAAAAAAATTNAAAAAAAAAAAAAAAAAAAAAAAAAAAAAAAAAAAAAATTGAAAACAATTTTTTTTAAAACTAGAAACAAAAAAACAAAAAAAACAAAAAAAATAGAAATAAAATTCTAAATAAATGGAATGTATAAAGAACAAGTAAAACTGAAAATAAAAACTATGGTCATCACAGATACAGCAAAGAGGAGAAAGAAGAAGAAATTAAATCTTTCTGGGAAACAGAAAAGCCGCGAAATATTTTTGCATTGCAATCATTTCATTTAATACTAGCGGCTGTTGTAATGACAAATATTATCAGTCTGCAGCAATTCAAGTGAAATGGTCCTTATTTGAAGGTAACATTCAACAATAATAATACAACACAGTAACAACACTAACAACAACCACAATAACTGGAAAATAACAACAAGTACAGACGGCAGGTCCTACAGGCAACCGGCAACAGCAAATGCTGATATTGTCGCTCGATTGGGTTGGTTCTGGTTGCCTTTGGTCATATTTAGATAAGATTTGCATGAAGCGGCAACGCGAAATGTAATGAAAGAGCAGCCAACATGCCCACACATTAAAACTGCATCTCTATACATTCGAATAGCGGTATATTGTCATATGCGCCATTCCGTATGAATACAGCGCAGCAGTAGGAGAACTTTATATAATGGCAGGCGTAATAGTAAAGGAAGCACGCGTGTATACCTACTATTGCAATATTAGCAAAAAAAAAAGAAAAAAAAAACTCTATGTGCATAAAATAGCGCATAAACAAACTTATACTTACGTATATAAAGACTAAAAGCCTAACTATTGGATTTTCTAGCAAATAATTTGTTTTGTATCGCATGGTGAGCGGTTAAGGTTTCTTTCATTTATTTGGTTTCTAATGTAAATATATATGTATATACGTGTGTGCATGTTTTTTTGCGTTTACGAATATGGAACAAATGAAACTTTGTTCAGGACGTGTTTCAGTGTTATTGTTGTTTATTTTGAGAGTTAGAGAAGTCACAAAAAATTAATGGAAATAAACTGAGTCGAGTTGAAAACTTGTGTTAAAACGAATATTTAACATAGTTTACGGCTGTATAAGTTGTTATGCTGCCTAAAAAATATGAAAATATCAAAAATATGAAGAAAATATCAAAATTTGTATATATATATATACATATATACATATATATGGGTATAATTTAACTTTCATCTATTATAAGATTAATATTTTTTAGAGCCAGAAAAGAACTCGCTTCCTAAAGCAGGGTTTATTGCGAAAAGGATTTGCAAGAGTGATCCAACATAACCGCTCTTATAAGGCCTTATATTTTTTAGAGCATCCGATAGTATCTCGTATCTTATATTTTGCATATTGTATTTTGTATTTTATATCTTATATCCGATACCTATATCTTGTGTCTTGTATCTTATATCTTATGTTTTATATCTTAGATCTTGTATCTTATATCTTTTATCTTGTATCTTTTATCTTGTATCTTATATCTTATATCTTGTATCTTTTATCTTGTATCTTGTACCTTATATCTTATATCTTGTATCTTATATCTTGTATCTTGTATCTTGTATCTTATATCTTTTATCTTATATCTTGTATCTTGCATCTTTTATCTTGTGTCTTATATCTTGTATCTTGTGTCTTATATCTTGTACCTTGTACCTTGTATCTTGTATGTTGTGTTTTGTATCTTGAATCTTATATTATATGTTATATCTTATATCTTATATTTTATATCTTATATCTTATACCTTATATCTTATATCTTATATCTTATATTTTATATCTTATATCTTATATCTTATATCTTATATCTTATATCTTATATCTTATATCTTATATCTTATATCTTATATCTTGTGTCCTACATTTTATATCTTGTATCTTATACCTTAAATCTGATATCTTTCACCTTATATCTTATATCTTGTATCTTGTATCTTAAATTTCATATCTTATATCTTGTATCTTATATCTTATATAAATAAAATCTTTTATTACTAACATTTTGACAAGCCTACTAGATATAGTATAGAGTATTTCAGTTACATACAATAGATTACAATAGCAAATGGCGAACTATGAACAACGAACAGCGAAGAACAAATGGCTATTCATTCAGTACAGGCTCTTGATGAAAACTGCCTTCCCTATGGTGTGTTGGCATGCTGACTGACTGGTTGGCCGGCAACCAACAGCCAACAATAATGCCTTGAATAGTGGGGTAAACAATACATGCACTTTTTATGCCATTTCAATGTCGCAGCGGAAATGCGTGTGTGTTTCCGTTTCCGTTATAACTTCTAAATGTAAACCTGAATTATGATTCACGTACCACATGGCAAGTAAAAAGAAAAAAAAAAAAAAAAGAAAGAAAACAAGCACTGGCAGCCAGTTGCTATATTTTACCGTAGTAACGGTCTAAAATTGGAACTAGAGGTTTTGTGCGTTCACCGCGGGGAGAATTTTTTAATATATATCACAGAAATACCTACAACAACATACATTCATTCATTCATACAAATATTTAGTGCATACTTTCATTCATTTTCAATGCATTTATTTGTTATTTCTTTAAAATTACAATTGTTTTCGAGAAAGTTCAATATATATATTTCTTTTTAATTTAATATTTACTAAAGAGAAATTATAAAATTGTACTTCTCTTTTATTCATATAAAATCATTAGAGTTTCTCTAAATACCATCTTTATATTTCATAATTTCTATATTATTGTAATTAAAGTATATAATTTTTAAAAATCTTTAGGCTCAATCCAGAATAAAATACGTTTACAATTCGCCTAAGGAGAACTGATAAGCTTCTATATTTTCTGTGTTTCTATATTATTTACTCTATTTCATTATTATATTATATTATATTATATTAGAAACATAAATAATTTCACAAGCTACCTTATTAATATAGACAAAATGGTACAAACCGTTAAACATGAAAACTAAAAACTTTATAGTCGAAGAAAACCAAGTATTATATACGCTACCCTTACAGCACTTTGTGTTATAAAATTCGTTTCGTAATAAAATATCGAGAATCATGCCTTGGTTCTGTGTATAGTTAGACCTTTAATTGGAGTCCTTTTATGAAGCCCGAGGCCTGAATTCTGATGTGAACTCTCCTATGAAACATTTCCAACTATTTTCGTTATGAAATAATAACAGCAAATAAAAATATTATAGTTAAACAAGGTCAGATATTAAAAATTCATCGTCCTTTTGCAATAAAATACCGAAGATTATACCTTTAAGCCCTTGCACAGAAGCGAGCCCAAAGCGTAGATTTGTGTGGCCTTAATTTAGCAAAATTAACTTTTTTTAGTCATATAGGTGTTATAATTTTACCATATAAAGGTACATTTACAAGGAGAACCCTTATAGAGGCGTGACCAAAACTGTTACATTTAATTTCCATATCAAACTACTATTAAAGAAAAATTTTTTACCGCGAAAATTTAGACCTTCTTGCCACATAAAGACTTATTTTTCTTAGGAACGGTTATGTGGCAGAGTTTGCGAAAAAATTGGCCTGTTCATCTAAATTTTTCAGGAAGTATTTGGAAATTTTTATTTCAACAATTTCGAAATGAAGCATTACATGGAGAGTGGAGACATTTGCGAAATTAAACATTATAAGGGGAGCGGTCATAAAAATGGTTTTTCTAGGAACGTTAAGTTATGTGGCAAAAAGTGTGCAAAAAATTGGCGGTCAAAATTCTTTACGACATATTTTGAAAATTACATTTCTTTTTCATGCAACGACATTTTCGAAATGAAACATAATAAGGGGAATGGTGAAGAAAATAGTGTGATCAAATTTCGTTCAAACATCTTAAAGATTATGAGCAGTCGATTGAACACAAAATGTAGGCTGGAGAGACAGTAGGTAGACAGACAGACAGCTATCCAACAAAACAGACAGATCAGCTTAAAACGATTCAGCAAAATTATTCTTAATTGATTCGTTTAGCAAAATTTGGGTATATCTGAAATTTTTCTTGATCCGCACGAAATTTTTGTATTTAAAATATATAGCGCCGGCCACTATTTCTCCTATCTTTCAGTCAGCTTAGAACTTCTCTTTAAGTATAAAGACTCTTTGGTTGCCATCATAAGAATCAGAAAAGTATAAGAAACTGTTCTGAATAAGCTAAATAAGCGCTGTTCAGAAAGCCCGCGAATTATGGGCGAAAAGAATCTTTAAAGAGAATCAGCAATAACTGAGCAGAGTGGATGGGAGAAAACGCGTGGAGGGGAGGGCAATGGAATGAGGTATCGGATTCCATTTTACCACCATTTTTCTACGAATTAAACAAGCTTTTGGTCTAGAAAACTTGTTTCCAGTACATTAAAAATACCCTTGAGCACACTTCAGTAAGGGAACCGAAAAATTTAAGGAAATTTTGCTGCAACAGTTGGAGCAAGACCGGCATGCAAAGAGTGGAGATACTAAACATCAACCATATGACATTTTTTGGAATTCTTTCAAGAGAGAAGGTTACAAAAACAAGCTCAAATATGTACCAAAAAAACCGCGGAGAATATTATACGAAATGTTTATAAGTCACAGGAATAAATGCCGAAGAGTTCACATGATATTAAGATTCTTTCATGCTTTGACTTTGTGCTTATCAGAATCGTTTTCGTTATGTTTTTCTACGTGCTGTCCGTTTTTTGAAATTATCAAAGCGGTCAATATTGAGAAACGTCTAATGTTGCTACTGTTTCTTAACCATTTCAAAACCATCTCATCATGATTTTCTTTTGTATTCGTATCTCGTTTTCAGCATTAAAATTAAATAAATTAAAACATATTTTAAGCACAAAAGTTTTTAGAAAACATTTCAAAGAAATATTTCATATTTTTCTTCAATTGTACGATTAATTCTTTTTCAAATTTTCGTGAAATTTTTAAAAATGAATTCTTTCAACAATCTCGATACGATTGCAATGAAAATTTATAATTCCTATAGATGCGTGTACATGTAAACAGCATACAATTCAAAATTCAGTTTTATAGGATTTTTTTTCTTTTTTTTTTTTTTTAACGAATTCTATGGCCGCTATTTCAAGAGTCGACGGTCATTTTGCAAACATTTTAAGGCATTTACTATGATTTGTCGAAGTACATATATAAGCGTATATGTGTTTTTGAGGATTGCTCATCTGTAAAGCAATAAAATTCATTCATGGTAGGCCAACATATACATTTTTTTGTTCTCTTTAGAAAGATTAGAGAATTAAGGAAATTATGTAAGCAACGAATTTTGGATACCCAACAAATGCTAAGTTAAAACAATTGATATATATTTTTTAAAGATATATAGACAGATCTCATATATTAGATATATTTCAATGATTCAAGAATCAATTATAAACTGTAGGAGTTTACAGTGAACTCTTAAGTTTTATCTAAACGATAATCAATCTAATTTTAATGATTCATTTTTAGGTTTTTCTTCACTGAGAATTAAATGGGGAAATAAAATTCAGAGACAAGACGCCCTTTAAATTTGGTTTGTATCGAATCAAAATTACCCTTACTCTTGCGAAGCATGTAATTTTGATTTTGTAGGTGTTACAAATGAAGCGAAAAAATTTGCTATAACACAAACCTTACTTTTCTAGTGACGGGTATAAAAAGGTCATAAAAAGAAGACTTTATTTTTAAATCTGTTTGCTTCTTTACGATGGGTGAGAGATTTTATTGCTATTCGTTTGATAATATATATATTTGTATACATACATTTATGCGTGCTTGAGTATATGTATATGTGAATGCGATAGCTGCTACATACCATTTATGAAAGTTTGTGCCCATTACTCACCAAACTATTGAGTTAATTTTTCAACTTGATTGCATTTAAGTTGCAGCAACAGTAGCAACAGAAATCGATAGATAGATAAGAAAGGAGACAAAAGTTAAAAAACTATACTATACAAGAGAAAGGTTTAATTCGAATCAAAATTGCACTATTATATATATTGCATTATTGTATATATGAGAGAAAAAAGAAAATTATTAAACTTAAACTGAGGACAATTCTTTTTTTTATTAATTATATGTTTATATCATTATTTGGATGATCAACAAATTATTTTTGCAAATAAAGAGCTGCGCTTATAAATTGAAAAAGTTGGGTTTACAAACTTTGAAGCTAGGGTCTAACGGTATATTTCATAATCTACCTTGTCTACGTTAATTGTCTACATATTTGCCTTTGCTTAATTGTATTGTATGAAAACTTTTAGCTACATAACTAATTATCTACATGATCAATATTAATTATCTATATGAATTATCTACATATTTTTAAGATACGTTTATATATCTACGCGTTGAAACCTTTACATTTAAGTTTGCATAATTTTATTCTTTAAAAGAGTCTAATTATGTATTTCATTATTTACGCTATTTTTGTCAATTATCTACATTAATTACCTACATTACCTATATTAATTGTCTACATATTGTTAAGACACATTTATACTTATAGGCGTTGAAACTTTTAAATTAAACTTGAATAATTCTTTTCTTTAAAACAATCTAACTAGATATTTAATTATTTACGCTACCTTCGTCAATTATCTACGTTAATTACCTACATTACCCATATTAATCAATATTTTTTTAAATTAAATAATCTTTTTAATACACGTTTATATATATAAGCGTTGAAACTTTTAAATTAAATTTGAATAATTCTTTTCTTTAGAAGAGTCTAACTACATATTTAATTGTCTACGCTACTTATAATAATTATCTACATTAATTATTTACATATTTTTAAAGCACATTGATATATACAAGCGTTGAAGCTATTACATTAAAGATTGGGTCATTTTGTCCTTTAAAAGGGTCTAATTTTATATTTAATTACCTGCATTATCCACATTAATTATCCACATCAATTATCTACATTAATTTTGTTAAAACAGATTTATATACGAAATGTGGGTTTTATTTCGCATTTAATATATTTCTGTCTAAAGTTTCATAAAAAATGAAATTCTCTAGATGTCAGAGAGATAGAAACATAGACCTTAGCTTAGTTTTAAATCCGAAAAATCTTAGAATTCGATTGATTTATATTCTATCGTTGATTTTCAATATCAATGAATTAATTTATCTCTTCATTTTATTCTATTCCAAAAAACACCGATTCTAGATCAAGAAAATTGCAAACGAAATGACTTATTGTTGTATAACTTTTCATTCTTAAGTCTTATGAAAAAGTTATAAAAACAGGCAGAGAATGTGTAGGAGAATTTTGAAATTGATGGTGATTATATGGAATATATTTTATTCTTGAATGAACTTGAAAAGAAAAGATGAACGTTCCCTTTGCATGGGAGAATCTTTATTGCAAAAAATTCTTGTGAATATAAATTTGTTCAATCACTATAAACGATTCAAGTTTACTTGCGAAAGTAATTTAACTTTTCTATGGACTCAATTTTGCTTCTAGATATTTATGGAAAGAAATTATATGAACAAAAAAAATCTTTTTTTTTTTTTTTTTTTTTTTTTCAAAATTATATCACAGTTATTGCATTTAAAAAGGAAAATTTATTGAAGATTATCCAAAAGAATATATAACAATAAAAGAATGTTTTTTTTTTCTTTTTTATATGTCTCTACTTACTCTTATTTTAATTTTCTTACAGGCGCTTGCCTCTCTGTCAACGGTCAATCGACCAGTCTGGGCTATGGTAATAGTCATTTACGTATTAATCAAACTGGCACACCTTATCTTCTGTATGAAAATGGAGCCAATTGTGAAACGAGCAAGAATGTAAAAACGAAATGGTCAACAAAAATTGAATTTGTTTGTGCCCACAGCGTTAGCAGTAACGGTAGCTACGATAAAGACCGTAGTAGTAATAGCAACAGCAGCAACAGCAGCAGCAGCGTTTCTAAAGATAATAGCATTTCAGCCGTTGGCCCAAAAATAATTGAAAACTCCAATTGTCAGCTGTTGATACACTATCAAACAGAGTTGGCCTGCCAAGAGCAGATTACATGCAAAGCTAAAGTATATGTTGATCATACCGAAGACGGCACAGGTGTAGAAGTAATCGATTTGACACCACTGATTAGTACAAGTGAAAACTATCAAGCTGAAATCGATACGGCAGTTATTAACGAACACCACCTGCCTAATTCGATTAAGGTAAGAGAAAAAAACAAGAAAGAAAGAAAGAAAGAGAGAGAGAGAGAGAGAGAGGGAGATGTTAGATATTTTCATGTTTTGGAAAAACTTTTTTAACGATTATTATAAGAACGAATTATATTTCAAATTGTATCATCTAAGAGTACGCTTCAGTATTTTTTGTATTGAACGAATTAATGTTGCAAAAAATTCAGATACAAAACCGAGATTTATTGCGCATATCCTTAGAGAATTTTTGCAGTTTTGAAGATAGATATTATTCACACCAAAAGAGTCTAAGTTTAGAGTGAAAAGAAAGAAAATCAAATATTCCAAAATATTTTATAAATTAAAGCAAATTTGAATTTGAAATTTAGAAAAAGAGACAATAAAAATAAAAGGCTATCTTAACCCATGATTATGCCCTTATATTAAAAAAAATCCAAAATGCTATCATAAACTTTCCTACTTAAATTCTTATAATAATTTTTTTTTTCTGAACGAAATATTCCAAAATATTTTACAAATTAAAGCAAATTTGAATTTGAAATTTAGAAAAAAAAAAAGAATAAAAATAAAAGCCTGTCTTTTCCCATGATTATGCTTTTCTCTTATATTCAAAAATATTCAAAAAAATCGTATAACAATTTCTTCATCGGTATGTAGGCATATCACAACTGTTCCAAGGTCAAAAATTATTTATCAGCTTCCATCTTTAAATTTTTTGATGGCACCTAAATATCTTCTTAGGCCAGAAACATAATTTCCAAAAATTACGTGTCATTTATATTTACATAGAAATTTTTTTTCACGGAATCCATTATGCAAATTGATGAATTTAATATTTTAAAATTTTTATACTCAATCCCTTGCAAGGACGACAAGGCAACGGCCCTACCACTTAAGGGAAAAAGCACCAAATCTACCTGAAAGTTAAGATGAAAATATCCACCCAATTTATAAAGTTGGTTCTACAGAATCACTATTTTCTTGCTTCAATGTCGCGTGTACTTTTTGAACATCTTCTATAATTATGTAGAAATCTCAAAGTGTTTGCCGGCTGATAATTTACAAATTACGAGGAATATTTATTTTGTACTATTGCCCTAGAAACAAACGCTTGTTGTTTGTTAAGAACTACTCGATATTATTTGTCGTTAGATAAGTTTGGCTTTTAAACTACTATATGGAATTCAGTTTGTGTTTTCACTTTATTATTCGCTTGGTCTTGTATCTGAGAATTCCTTTATATTTGTTGAGAAATTATTCAGAAATGCCATCCATTGAAGGAGACGCATTTATTTATAAATTAGCTGCTTATAGCCTTTCGTCTTTTGTCTTATTATATGTAGTCAAGATTAGCACAATTTCAACATTTGTGTGGTCGTGAATCAAGCTTTTCGAAGAATTACAATTTCATGTAGTTGGTTCCATGTTGGCAGTAATATTTATAAAAGAAAGCGATATATTGAAAAAAAAAGAACAAAAGTGTATGGGCCAAACTGTTCGAGAATCATTTACATTCGTTCGAATATAATGCTTTTAATTATATTTGATTTAATTTAATTTGCTATAGTTAAATTTATTATAAGTTAAATTATTATAATTTAATTTATAATAATTTAATTTATTACACAATTTAATTCATAATAATTTAATTTATTGTAATTAATTTATTGTGATTTAATTTATTGTGATTTAATTTATTGTAATTTAATTTATTGTAATTTATATTATTATAATTTAATTTATTTTAATTTAATTTATTATAATTTAATTTACAATAATTTAATTTATAATAATCTAGTTTATAATAATTTAATTCATAATTATTTAATTTATAATAATTTAATTCATAATAATTTAATTTATTACAATTTAATTCATAATCATTTAATTCATAATCATTTAATTTATAATAATTTAATTTATAATAATCTAATTTATAATAATTTAATTTATAATAATTTAATTCATAATAATTTAATTCATAATTATTTAATTTATAATTTAATTTAATTTATAATTTAATTTATTATCAATTATTTTATTATAATTTAATTTATTGTAATTTATTTTAGGATAATTTAATTTATTATGATTTAATTTACAATAATATAATTTATTGTAATTTAATTTATTCTAATTTAATTTGTTTCAAGAATTCCCTTCACTCATCGTTAAACTAAACAACTCTTTGAAACGTTTCTTAAATCATTTGATCTAATTTCCTTAACATTTCAATTATGTTTTATTCTCTTAAACAGAAATTCAAGGATTTCCATTTGATGTTAACAACTATGTACCATGTACCCGTTTTTATTTTGTTCTTACATTTACAGTTTTTCCTGAATGTCTGTCGACCATTAGTGCCAAAGTATGGCCTGGGATGTCCAGGTGGTTCAGCAGCATGTATGGCAAAAATGGATAAAGTGACTGGAAAACCGGAAGAAGAACAGGTATGATGTTGTTTGCATATTACAATCGTAACTTAGCACACAAAAACGTAACTGAAAACCTTAAGCCTTTTATCTCAGTAATATGAGTGCTTTTGGGGTAGCCTGGGTCTTGTAAAGAAAAAGAAACTTTATTATAACAAATACTTAAAAATGAAGGTATACTAAATACATCATCTTGCTTGCTTGTAATCTTGTAAGAAATATTTAACAAAAATTTCACAGAATATGTGTGTTTTTGATACATTTGCTTACCAAGGAATTATGATGATGTGTCGATTTATTAAAAATCTTATTTAAAGTGACTTAAACTGACATTAGAAAATAGAGGTTGATTATATGGTATCTAGGATGAATTGCATGATTCACATTTCCGTATGAATGCAATCGACTTAAACTTAACCTCACGTAGATTTTAAGCTCGAAAAAAAACTTAAATATAGAAAAATAGTTTTAAACAAATACTTGTCTAGATTATGTCCATCTAACAGACCTGTAATCAAAAGAAAATTGAGCAATTTGAGAGAGTTTGTGCAACTTAGATTAGATAAAGGATTCTTCAGGTTGGTTAGTAGATAAGTATGATTTTGCCATTTGCTTTTTCATAAGTTATAAATTGATAAATACTCTCGTATAAACATAATACTTTTTTTATTCTCATTCTTAGGTAAAAAAAAAAATGTTTCGAAAGCTTATAAAATAAAAGTTTGCGTGCAAAAGTAAATTGATTCCTTTATGGAAATCACATTTTGAAGCTAATTACCTTTAAGAGTTCGTAAATTTATACAATTCGGTATATGCTCAGCATAAAAGAGTTTAGTTTCTTTATCAAGTTATTCTAGTTGTGCCAATTATCCAGAAATAACTATCAAATGCTACATAAAGTCCATATATTGAGTGATATGCTAAGTCTTCGCTTTTTTTTGCTACATTCTTGAGCTACTCTTTGCAACCTGCTCTTCTTAAATGATTCGAAACTTGTCATATGGTTGATGTTTAGTGCCCCTGCTATTTCCTGGCAGTTTGCATACCGGTCTTGCTATATTGATTGGAAAATTTCATCGACTTTTTCAGTGATTGTTCAAGCAGAGCGAGATGCATCAAAATTTTCCGACCGGAAACGAGAAAACCACAACCTTCACTTACCCATAGCGAGGTTGCATCTTTGTTATCAAAATTTCCGGGACAAAGTAGAGCAAACCACCTCTAGATATCCCCTCCATTCACTTACAGCTTTCTAATCTTATACTTTACAAATTTTTCAAAAGTTTTTGCAGCAGTTTTATTCTTTTTATAACAAGAAAACATCGAATATCGTATTTCTTCAGATATTTCACTCATTTTCAAATCAAGGCAATTTTTTACATGAGTATAGAATTAAAAAACTATCTTCATCCAAAAATTTAAGCTGACATGTTACCTTTTAAGCACATGTTAATTTGTGACAATCAGGTGAATGTTGCCAGATTTAGTGGAATTAACGCCACCTAGTGGCAAAAAAAAGCGCGGAGACATAACACATTACCTAAAATACTGTAGAGAGATTTTTGGAAATTTTTCTTAGATCTAGTAATTTTCATCTGTTCGTCTAAAGTCAAAGTTCAAATTAAAAGCTAAAACTTGTTATATATTTTATTAGATATGATAACAGAAAATGAAACTCGCAAAAAACGAAGTAATTTTCTTTAACAAATAAGTCTGCGAACTAAAAAACTACTAAAATAAATAAAATATCTCTTAATAATACTATAAGTAACTTGGGAGCATATTAATTCTTTCAGAGCCATATAAAACCGAGATAGGGAAGTGATATCGAAACCTCAAACAAGAAACAAAGCTCTTAAACAGCAAAAGAAGAAAAAAAAAGTAAAAACTCTGAGTGTTTTTTTTTATTGTGATACTTATAAAACTCGTCTTGTAAGGAAAACTATTTCTTAATTGTTTTTTATGCTTTTATGCTCTTTGCATTACCTACATATAAATATGTAATGATACCTCTAGTGAATAATCACAAAAACAATAATAAGTCTTTAGGTATACAAAATTCGTTTTAAATTAACAATTTCTTATATACGATATCGAATATAACAAGATGCAAGTGCGCGTGTATTGGATGTTCTGGTGTGTGAAGATTATTGCACGATTTTTTTGTCTTCTCTCTTTCTCTTTCTCGCTCCCTGACTAGTTTTATCTGTTTGTTCGCTTTCGGTAGAAACTAATCATTTAAGTGGTCTTTAGTTACAAAATTCTGTAATTCTGTGCATGTTGTGTTTATCTTTGCTACGTTTTTCTTTTACAAACATCAAAAAGAATTTTAATTTTCAATCTTTTATTTGTGCTTCTTTCGATAAAGGTTGAAGCAAGAAATGATAATTAATTTGAGAGAGGAGTATCTTTCCTTAAAATTGTTTCTGTAAAATAAGTAAATTTTTAATCTTTCTCTTTTCTTTTTTTTTTTTTTTTACTTTAAATTTCAATGTATTTAATTTTAATCATCCTGAAGAAAATAAATGCGGCATATAAATGCAGAAAGTCGGCTTATTACCCTTACAAATATTTTTATACAAATGTGAATGCGTTAAACGTTCACAAATATTCATATATATTTATATATTCACATATGTATGTGTGTGCACATATGTATGTGTGTGCGTGTGTGTGTGTGTGTGTGAATATGTAAAGGGAAGGAAGCCGAACAAACATAATAAATTTTATTGCATAAAAAAAACTCGGAACAAGTCTTAAATATGTTGGTTTGCGAAAGTCATGCAGGATAAGGCGATATGTATATATGCATGTATATGTGTATATACCTATATACATATAAATATATAATTTATAAGGAATTCTTTAACACGCATATACATATATTTATATATACATTACCAACACTTTAAGTTTAAACAGACGTAACTTATGGTTTTTACGTATGTATACGTATACGATATATTTCCGTTTACAGCAAAAAGTCATTCAAAAAAAAAAAAAAAGAAAAAAAAGTTTCTTTAATTTACATAAAATAAACATTTCTGCGATTTGTGATAAAGAAAAACGCCAATTAAAGCACTTTAGAATATTTAACAATTACAACATTGTTGACAATTAAATAACTAAAAAAAAAAAAAAAGAATTGTATGTACTTCCTTTGGTGCAGTGCAGTACAGCAGCAGTACGGTACAGCACATAAATTAAGTATACAAACACAACCCTTTTGTTTTTAAATCCAGCACCGAGAAAGGGAATGTAAACATTTTGTCTTTTTCTTTAAAACACCCTAAAGGAGGCTTCCCAGAGTTCATAAATTAATTTAAGAGTGTCCGCATGGCTGTCTGTCGGTCCGTCTATGGTAATCTGTCTGTGTGTCTTAATCGCAACAACTAAGATATCAGCTTCAAATTTGACATAAACATTGGAAGTTCTTATAGGCAAATTGGTTTCAAATATAGATTAAATTGGTCGAAGAGCACGCCCACAGAGAATTGAGATTGAGAACACCGTTGTTTTTAAGAAAAGAAAATTAGATTTTCTTGCTTATTACTTATGAACTATAGCGGAGGTATCTATAAAAATTTTCATATTTATTGAGCAAGCTATGTATCCTCTAGTATCGGTATAAAACTGAAAACCCATAAGGTATATATACATATGATCAGTATCAAATTTACATATTATCACATTAAAAGACTTGGTTCCGTGTTCAAACTGTCTGTGAAAAAAAAAGTTTGTGTTTTCTTTAAAAAAAAAAAAAAAAAAAAAAAAAAGAAACGATAGAGCTTTTCCTTGTAGCTAATACGAGAAATACACAATAAAAATTTACAAGTGTATTGTTAGACATTGAAAATTTTGTGGAACATCGAAATTTAATTTTTTTCAATTATGTTTTTAAGATATGTGTGCTGGGTATAAAAAATTCGATCATAGCTGAAAATAGTTTCTTTTTTGATTGTGAACAGATTGTTGCCCGGCTTTCCACTGCGTATTCGCATGTTTTAAGAAAATATTTTTGAGAAATTTCAAGTGCTTATCGAGAGAATATTGCACTAAAAATTTTCGAATTATTTGCTTGTAACGTTAGTTTCAGCATTTTGGGTTTGGGTAGATGAATTGCTCTTACTTTTTAAACCTGGAATACAACACTGAATTTAAGACTTCTTTAGTATGCTTTATTTTTATCGTAAATTTTTCTGTTTTGCTTATTTCACTAAAAAATAGGCAATTGGATGGATGGAAGGATGTATTATGCTAATTAAATATGTTAGAACTGTTAAGCGAAATAACAAATAAGTCACACGTCATATTTATCAGGGCTGAAAAGTTCGTAGGCTAACATAGAAAAATACCTTCCTTGATAGAATTTGATTTTATTATTCAGTAAAGTTGCCTTCGAGGACGATACAATGATTATAGCGGTCATATAATTTCTTGATAGCCACTTTGCACAGAGCTTTCGCATATGCAAATATTCATTCACGATATGTCCAACACGTTCCTTTGATATCTTTAGGGTCTCAGGTATCTCAATCAACTTCACTTTACGGATATCCGAAATTATTTTGTGGACTTTTTTGATGTTTTCGTCGGTAACAGCCTCTTTGGGGCGTCCACTGCGTGCATCGCGCTCGGTGTTAATTTCGCCTCGTTTAAATTTCAGAAATGACTTCTTTACGGTTGATTTTCCTGGTGCAAAGTCTGAATAATGTTTATCAAACCGAGCCTTGGCTTCAACAGTATTTTTTTTTCACCACAACGCAATGCTTTGTTAACAGCCGAAATTCCTTTTTAATTCATTTTTTCAAACTAACAAAACTTGCTTCACTACAAATGCTATAACTCACACTACTAATAGTGCGGCAGCTGTCAAATTTATACACGTGTCATTTGAAGGTTAGGGTTAACGAAAAATCATATGGATTTAATACCAGTAGCGCCATCTATGTTTCAGCCTACGAACTTTTCAGCCTACCTGTTAATTATCAATCAAATCCTTGGCTTTCACTTTGCTTTTACATTATTGACATATAAATTAAAATGAACAGCTTAATTATTAATTATAAAATGATTTGTAACTCAGCCTGTAGATTTGTAGTTTAAAGTTTAAATTTCTTGTACAAAAGCTTACTTGTATTTTTGAGGAGTTAGCAAGTAAATGTACACGCATTGAAGGACTGATTTCATTTTCCTAAATTTTTTTTTGATGTCAAAATTAAACTATTTCCAACTTTTTCAGGCCATTATAGATTAGTCAGTGGTATTTTCAATGTATCAAAGCCTTTAAAAAAAACAGCCTACGTTTTTGAAGCAAAATTGAGAGCAATATCTGTTTCCGCGTCGTTAGGTGGCGCTTAGTCAGGAAATCTTGGCTGAGCTTCAAATCCGGTTCGTAATAGATAATTAAGATAGTTGTTCAGAGCCATACTCGTACAAAATAGTTGTAGTTTACCGCTTACTTTAATTCAGAATTAAATATTAAAGAAGACGTTGGGCTTACCCATTTTCGAATAAATTTTTGAGTTTGCAAAACTCGTTTATTTTCAAACTCCTACAAATAAAGCAAATAAAGCTATTCGAGTCTAGCTTAATTTTTTTCAACACTGTGCGTGCCCTTGAGATCTTAATCGTGGTTTCAACAAATAACCAGCGGAAAGATCGACAGACAGATACGCCCACTGTTCATGTTGATGAAAAATACATAAACTCTATAAGTCATCCCACGGTTACTATAGTGTACTGCAATCATTTCTCTAATCTATTATACCGCGCGTTTAGTGAGCTTAAAAACATAATATGAAAGTTAGCTATAAAATATATCAACAAATTTTTAAAGATTTTATGACTTATTATTATTACAACGTTTGCAAATATGACACTTCTTAGGAAACCTCAAGCTTAAGAAGAACTTTACAAATTCTATTATAAATTGGTGACTAATTTTTTTCTGGCGTACATTTTTTCAAAAGTTTTCTCCTCTATTCTCTTATGTCATCTGATATAAAGCAAACAAAATGAAGATATATTTTGTTTAAATATGGTTTGTAAGTTATTGTTAAAGTTTTCTCTTGTTTTTAACGATTTTTTGCTTTTTCTCTAGAAACTAAGCAAAAAAAAAAAACAAGAAAACAGGAAAAGATTTTTATCTGTGGACGATTACGAGAGCAACTGACATAAAAGAAAAAGAATATTCTGTGTGTTATATGAAATCTTATGCTGGGACGCCTACTAAAATAACGAAATGATTGCTAAGAAAATGAAAGAAAAAATTTACAGATAATCAAAAAGAAAAATGTTCATATATAGTACATATCCTATAGAAAGAGAAGAAAAAAATATGTACAGTGCACTGCAAAAGTCATTCCACCTCTCTTGAGAATCAGAGTTGATGGTAAAAAATAAAAAAAAAAATTCTTATGATTCAATTAAAATATTAATAATTTTATCTATGAATGCAGGCAAAAATTTGGACGGCTACAAGTTCCAAATATTTAGAAATACATTCAATTTTGGAATTCAATTTCTTATGGGTTAAAAGATATCTTAAAAAAAATACTTTTTTAAAGTTTATTTTTGATAAAATTACTGAAAAACATAGTATCGGTAAAATGTTTAAATTTATTAAGATGAATAGATAAGATGATAGATTTAGTACCATTTTCAAAAAAAAAAAAAAACTGATAGCTGTACTATTTTTTAGTCCACCAAATGATTTCATTGATATAAATAAATTATGATAATAATAATAACAACGATAATAATAACAATAATAATAATAATAATAATAACAATAATAATGTTATCATTAACAACAATAATAATAATAATATTAATAATAATAACATTAATAATAATTACAAGAATAATAATTACAACAGCAATAATAACAACAATTATTTATCGAACGTAAAACTCAAACAACTTTCGAGACGATGAGTATTTTTGCTGTATACTGTTCATGCTGTGTGGGTATTTGGTCAAGTGATTCTGTTTTGTATTGCGAGCTTGTCTAAGTTTGCTTTTTTATGTCACCCATATTTATATGTACAAATAATAAACAGAAAAAATGCTCATTTTTTTACATTAGTCAGAGTAAAGGTTATATTGTTTGTTATTCCGCATGTAACGCAAACATTCGTATGGTATAACACAAGAGCCATTTCCAAAATGTTAATAATTAGCGATAGTAATTATCCTACCAACTGAAAACTTTCTTAAGGATTTCAAATCATTTAATTTCCACTCAAGAAAATATTGATATTATCGATGTAATCGATATTAATTTTTTCAAATATAATCTATTTTCTTTCAAAAATAATCCTTATTATACTGTATACGACAGGAAGGTTCGTTTCAAAATTCTAAACTATAAAATATGAATTGTCCTTTAATTTGTTCCAGATGTTGAATTGGGAGTTACCTTTTCAATTGGAATAAAAAGCATGAATTATAGATTAATCACAGATCAAAAAATGTGAAATGTATGTAGATAACCTTAGCCTTAATTTTACGTGTGTATGGATAAACTTGATAAACACGATCGTTCAACTTGACCAGCAATTTTTGGAAATTGCTTATCCAGCACTTTAGGTTTCATGAAATTTGAGCCTCTAAGTTTTCAATGCACGATCTAGAATAGCACGATAGCACGATAATGAATAGTTTCAGTAAGAATCGAGAATACCTAATACCTACCTATACCGAGATATTCTATAAAGATCCAGTGCTTATATTATACATTTAACTTTTCTAGTATGAACAAGGCTTGAGGCTGTTTGTTAGGCGAACGAGGTTCCATTAGCCCTTTCTTCTTCTGCTGCATTTAGGAACCGTTTAAAGTTCACATAATACATCAATAATTTTCGGGCTTAAGTAGGAAAAAATATATTTTTTCAATTTATTTTTGTAATATAATTTTTTAATATATTTCTTAAATTACTTTTTCAAAAAATTATTCTTTTAATATATTTTTCCCTTGCAAAACTCGACTTGTTCATCAATACTGTTTTTTCGAAAGACTTACTAGTTAAAGCTTGCCTAACATTTTGATCCCATTTTTTTGCAACCATTCATTTCAAGACCCTCAAAATACGCTTCAATTTCCGCAATGAACTCATTATTTGATCAAAACTTTTTTTTTGCATAAAGTATCCTTTAAAGATTTGTAAAACGATAATAGTCAATGTGCGCCAGATCTGAGAAATACTGTACTAATAAAAGCAATTTGAACTTTCGTTAGAAACAGTTTTGCTATTGTAGGTATCGACTGGGTACATGAACCATTTGTTCTACTATGAATAAAAGTGGTACTCCTTTGGAAAACCATGTTTTTACGCCCAAATTCTTATTTAAAATAGAGACCAAACTTTTTGAATCTTTTCGTTTCTTTAGGATGGTAGATCCATCTTTTGCAACTTCAATTTTCAGAAATATTCTCTAAACATTTTTAACTATTTTTGGTAGTTCTTTTTTTTAGCATTTTTAGCAGCAATCCAATGAGAAATTCTTATTTTCGTTAGTCGATCGATATTTTAAACAAATGCAAAAAACGAAAGTCGTATTGTCCCCATTGCTTTGAAAATAACAAACCTAGCATCACTAAAAGTGTTATAACTCATCGCTGAAGGATCAAAACAACATGTAATTTCATTTCATTTCATTCCTTTCATTTTTCAATTCATTTAAGGGTCGGCATGGTTTAATATGGATTTTCTTTTTCTAGAGAAAACATCCATGTTTCAATTCCGGGACTTATTGACCTATAAAGGAGCTTTATTTAGTCAAAATCGATTAATATTGGCAGCTATGAGTTGTTAGTTTCGTCTATTTAACATTAAAAAGAGTGAAGGCTTTCATGTAAGCTCAGTGAAGGATTTTAAACGGTCGAACCTGACTGACCATAGCTTAGTAATTTCTTATTACGATTGCTGTTATTTCTTTCTGTTGTTTATATGTATGCTTCTGACAGTTTTGTTTCCTTCTCTTTGTTCTCTTCTAGTTGTTGTTTTTTTTTTTTCTTTGAGAACATGTATGTATGTGTATATATGTGTGTATTCCTTAGATTATGCCTTGAGGACCTAGTCACTTGAGTATCGTGATTAAATATGCTTGCTTTAGTTTACAAAAACACACACACACACATGCGTATACACACATTGAAATGCAGGCAAACATATATATTTGCACAGAGAGAGCGAGAGTATTTGCTGATTTCTTGTATATTTTTTTCAATTTTCTTCTTCTTCAATTTATAGAAACATTAAAAGAAAAAATAGAAGAAAAAGGAAAAGCAAAAGAAAAGCGTTTCAATTTCAGTGACAAGTTAAGTGCTGAGTTGGCAATATTTCAAAAAATTGCTTACCATGAGTGCATATGTGTAAAAAATGTATTCTCTGAGATTTTTCTAAGGCACATGAGAAAATTAAATAGCCGGCTCACTTTTTTCTTTTTATTTATTATTTTTTTCTTTTTTGTTTATATCTTTGTTTGCTTACGGAATGACAGAAAAGAGTACATTTCATGTTAATCTTTTTTATAAATTGATATTCACTGGCATCAAAACAATTGTTCATTTTATCAAAAGAGAAAAAGAGAGAGAGAGAGAGAGAGAGAGTATATATATAAAGGATTGATTATATATATACGCTGTACTTTGTATTAAGTTATTAGTAACTAAGTGAATCTCATTTTTATTAATTCTTTAAAACAAACTTTTAATTAGATTTAAATCTGAATCAAGCAATTTACTTATTGCATATTAAAACAGCAAAGATCTTTGAAATGAAACGAAAAAGAAGAAGAAGAAGAAAAAGCATGCATTTGATATGCGCAACCTAACCGCGTTCTTGTGTTAACTACTATGTCAAATTTATCAATTGATTTTATGTAGTTTTTCATCTTTCTCATACCTGATCGGTTAGCTGGTTGGTTGATTTCATCAATATATCAACAAATCTATAGATTTACTCGCATAATTCCTTGTAAGCGTCAGTGACTGTCAACAGCAAACCAAAGCCAACGTTATTACTATCGCCGACACCGTTATACGGTTACCGTTACCATCATCATCACCTTGATTATGTTCAATATGCATGACTGTGTCCTTGTTGTTAACTTGACAGAGTTTGCTCGGTTGATAATTGAAATGCTGAATGGTATTCTAAGTGCTCTCTTGCTACGAACGAACACACTTCAAAATGTGGCGCATTAATTGGTATTCAATGTTTGGAATTATAATGATTCTTGGATTAAATTTTTTATGTTTGAATTTTGTTTTTGTTTTTTTTTCATATTTTTGTTGTTGTTATTGAAAAAATCATTCGAGTTCAGTCTACGTAATGCAATTATATGTGAAAGGAAATTCATTACTATTTTTTTTTTCTTCCTTTTTATTGCAATTAAATTAATTGTTGGTCGATTTGCTTTTTTTTTTCTTTTTTAGAAAGCAATTTTTGCTGAAAATTTAAATTATGACAATGAGCTAAAAAAAAAAAAAAAATTGTAGGCGATAGCATTTTATGTATAAATCATTTTTACGAAACCAGCGCGCACAACTTCACTCAAAATGATTGAAGGTTTTTCTTTAATAGAGAAAAAATAATGTAAAATTTCCAGTTTTTTTTTTAAGTCTGGTTTTTCCGTAGGGTTTGTTTTACTTTCTATTTTTGTCTGAGCAAATAAACTTAGAGGAGATTTGCCAGTTTTCTATCCAAATTGTAGGTAATTTGATGACTTCTTGTTATAGGCACCGATTTTTATAAAAATTTTTTTGATATCAATTTTCGCGGCTTTGGAAGCTTTATCAATGGACAGTCAAAACAAGGCTTTAAAGTGATTAAAAATCTCAACCTAATCAAGATTATATATATAGGTAGGCGTGGCAGATTTTTTTCTATTTTTATGAAATTCCGTGGTAATATATATTGTGTACACTATGAGTGTTGAGCAAAACACCTACAAAACAGGTGCTTTCAATGTATTTTATACTGTAGGCGTGGCCTTTGGCCGATTTGGGCCGTCTTCAATATCCACGTATATGAAAGAACTTTCTATATTATTGTCAAATTTCGTCCAGATATCTTAATTTTTTGCGACTGGGACATACGGAGATGTTTAAATCGGTTCCAAATTTGATGCTGATAAAAAATATATATACCTTATAGGGTCTTTGAAGATTACTTCAGCCCTTGATTAAATGAGTATCCAGTTCTAAAGTTACAATTTGAAACTTTGCAGGAAACCTGGCTACCAGAATCTATCGATTGAAATTCCCGCAAAAAATTAACAAAACTACAACAGGAGATTGAATTTTAAAAGTCGGAAGAGACTTAAAAAAAATTATCTACAGATAAGACAATCACAATCAAAGCAATAGGCTTTATATGTTAGAAAAAATAAATGATTATTTCGTTTAGTTAAGTGCTGGCAGTTGCATGAATTTAAATAAATTTTTCATGTACATTTGCAAGCATTAAGAATGAAAATTATACTATATAGTTTGAGATTGAAAAAAAAAAAAAAAAAATGCCACCACGTTTTGAATTCCTTTAACACATTTCATGCAAAGTGATGATTAAGTTCAAATGCAAATTGCATAAATTCTAAGGATATCCGTTGTCTTCTTCTGTCTCAAACAGACATGACAAAACTGCAAAAAAGGATAAATGATAAAAAAAAAAAAGAAAAAAGAAAAAAAAAAACGTTGAAGTCGGAATTTGCCAAAATGAGTTTAAGTAATTTTGTTAGAACTTTTTTTTTTTTTTTTGTTTGAAATGTAACGGAAACTTCGATTTACCGCGCATAAATCTTTAAATAGTTACAAACATGTTTAGTTTAATGGCTAATGCAGAGTTTCAAGCATAGCACACGCATACACATACACACATACATATGCTACAAAGTTTCTGTTGACATTGCTAACAAATGGAGATGTCTTACAACACATTGACTTTTGTACATTTTGCACTCAAATTCTTATACTAACTGGTAACTCTTCAAAGTTTAAAGGCACAGAAAATCCAGAGTGGCGCATACACATGTGCATGTATGTGTGCAGTGTGTGTGTGTATGTGTGTGTGGTGAATGGGGTATTTGTACGTATTCTAACGATAACGGGTCGCATAACTTATAGGAAATGTGTGCGTGTGTGCGTTTGCGTGTCTTTGCAGCTTAACCGCAATTGTACTTTTGTAGCTTCCTTTATTGACACTTACATACTTGCATTGGCAGCTAGCAATAAAATCCCTTGAAAATGTGTCAGTTTTATACCATTGATCTGTGCGGTGCTTGGTTTGTATAAATACACATATACTTATACATATACGTGCACTTATACAACCATAATCAGTAGATTAAAACAAGAAGTAAGAAAAATATTTTTGCATTGACATGATTCTTGATTATCCTCTATTTGGATATGATTTTCATTTTGTAAAGAACTTTGGTCCGATCTGATTTTCATCTCGTAGAGAAGTCTGATCTGATTTGATTTTCATCTGGTATAGAAGTCTGATCTAATTTCATCTGATTTTCATCTGGTAGAGAACTCTGATCTGATCTGATTTTCATCTGGTAGAGAACTCTGATCTGGTTTAAATTTATCTGGTAGAGACCTCTGATGTGATCTGATTTAATTTTCATCTGGTAGAAAACTCTGATGTGGTCTGTTCAGATTTTTATCTGGTGGAGAATACTGATCTGATCTGATTTTCATCCAGTAGAGAACACTGATCTGATCTGATTTTCATCTGGTAGAGAACTCTGATCTGATCTGATTTTCATTTGGCAGAGAAATCTGATCTGATTTTAGTCTGGTAGAGAACTCTGATCTGATCTGATTTTCATCTGGTAGAGAACTCTAATCTGATCTGATTTTCATCTGGCAGAGAACTGTTTTGATTTTCATCTGGTAGAATATTCTAATCTAATCTGATTCTCATCTGATAGAGAATTCTGATCTGATCTGATTTTCATTTGGTAGCGAGCTCTGATCTGATCTGATCTGGTCTGATCTAATTTTCATCTGGTAGAGAACTCTCATATGATCTAATTTTCATCTGGTAGAGAACTTTGATATTATCTCGTTTGATTTTCATCTGGTAGAGAACTCTGATCTGATCTGATTTTCATCTGGTATAAAACTCTGACTTGGCGACTCATTTCATACCTCTTAAATCGTCGTTATGTAATGCTTAGTTTACTTTCTAAGAATTTTTTAGCTCTCTCGAAATTATGTTTTCAGAAATCCTCCTCTACAGAATTTGACTGGTAGCGTGAAAAGTTTAAGATTTCGATCACGTTTTTTTGTTGTTGTTATTTTGCAGTGTATGCTGAATAAGCAGGCATTACTACACGAATTCAGCATACATTTCCCTTGAATTCTTTAATTCATTACAAAAGGTACGATTACATTAACATTCTTCTAGGTTCTAGTAGATATAAAAAGAAAAAAGATGAGATTTTCATAAGCAGAGAGACGTTGGTCCTATGCTGCTGAATACGTCTTATGCGTGTAGAATTTTCATTATTGACATTTTTTTTTTAATACACAATTTTACCAATAACAACTCTAATACAAAGATACAGACAATTCTCGACGGGATTTTTTTGATTTTTCCGTGTGTAAATGTGTTTAGATCAGGCATACATACGTGCTAGCTCCTCTTCATCAAAATGCTTTGTGTGTAGCTTCTTATAAATGTTCCTTCTTCTAACTGCTCTTCAAAATATTATTTTTCTAAAAGATTCCGTTTTTTTTTTCCTTCTTTTTTTTTCCTTCTTTTTTTTTTTTTTTTTTTTTTTATGTGTGGGTGCGGTTTTTGTTGGATACAACCATATCAACTATTTTGCCTTATCTTCCTCATCAATACATATAGTAAAGAAGAGAAAATATATAAAATAAAAAAATAAAGTAAAAATCATTTCAGACATGTATTTGACTTCTGGATATTTACGAATGCTATTAACAGCAGCAGCAGCAGCAACAAACTTAACGCACGCAACATTCCCTATATACGACAATGGCTGTATGTATGTATGTACGTATGCATGTATGCATGTATGTATGTATGTAATTCTACAGCCAATCGTATTTTGCATATCAATGCAATTCAGTGATTTCTTAACAAGAAGATTATAGAAAAGAAACGTGCTGCTTGAACACGTATGCTTACAATAAAGACGGAATCAAATGTGTGTGATAATAAGGGCAGAAATTCTTCTTCTGCTTTTTATGTCACGCAATGCATCCGATAATGTAACGAAGATTTCCATATGCATTCACATTCACGCAAATATATATTAAAATTTTACATTTTCAAGACTATTAAATAATTGAAAGGATTTATTAATAATTAATGCGTAGCACTTTTTAAACTTTAATGAAATCCACATTACAGGCCTGTTTGTTTAATTTAGCATTAATTTAAGCGTATAATTTGAAATTTCACGTTATTGTTTTATTCAGCTGAGAGAGAGACTCTTTATGTAGTTAAATACAAATAGTAAAAAGAGTAACTGAATGTAAATTTAATACCAAAGAAAAAAGAAAGAAAGTGCTTAAGAACATTGAACAAAGGGCGCATACATAAGAGACTTAACACTTTTGTCTCATTTTCAAATGCATGGGCCTATTGATTATGGTTCTGTTTATATCAATATTTGGTCAATATATCTATTAGATATAGATCGTTATTTGTTTCTAAATTATGTTCATCATTACTCTTGAAGACTATGACCATTGAAGATTATAGCCATTTCCTTAATAGATCTGCTGAGGTGCAATTTTTGCGGCTGTGAGTGTTCTAATATCGGATTAAAGGCGAATGAATTTTGATTCGAATTATGGCCATTTCCAGATCAGAAATAGATCTGCTGATCTCTTTGCCGTCGTGAGAACTCTAAGAGGATTGAAGGGATTATTTTAAATTTTTTGATTCGAATTACGGCCATTTCCGTAACAGATCTGCTAATGTACTATTTTTGCGGCTGTGAGTGTCGTAATATCAGATCAAAGACGATTGAATTTTGGCTATTTCCGCAGCAGATCTGCGGATCCCTATCTTTTGTGTTCATGAGAGTTCCAACTTCAGAACAAAGAGAAATGAATGGATTATTTTAAAATTTTTGACTCTGATTATGGACATATCCGTAACAGGTCTGTTGATCCGTAACCTTCGCGGTCGTGAGAAGTTCCAACACTAGATCAGAAACGAATGAAAGGATTGGTTTCAAATATTTGACTTGGATTACGGCCATGCCATCTGTTGGTCCCTAACTTTTGCGAGCATGACAGTTCCAACTTCAGATCAAAGAGAAATGAAAGGGATTATTTTGAAACTTTTTACTTGAATAACGGTCACTCTCACAATAGATCTGTTAAACTTGGTTTTCAAGGCCGTAAAAGCTTCGTTGGCGAAAAGTAATTAGGCGATCAGCCGCTTTTTAATGTATAGTTTTTTATTTTTTTATTGGATAGGTCTTTAGCTGCATATAGGAAATTTTAGACGGCACTTAAAATAAGCAACAATGTACTCGAAACCGGTTGTATAGAATCTATTATATCCACTATCGAAGATAGGGGATATATTCATTTTGCCATTTTGTAATTTTGTTTGTAATGCCTAGAAGAAAACTTGAGAGACCCTACACAAATATATATATTCTCGATCACCATTAAATTTGGAATCGATTTAAGCAAGTCCATCTGTCTGTCTGTCCGTCTGTGTAATGTCTGTGGTAAACAAAAGTGAAGATATCGGCTTCAAATTGGCAGAAAAGTAGGAAGTTCTTTCACATACGTTGTTACTAAAAATGGGCAAGATCGATCACAGGCCATGCCCACAGCATAAGCTGAAAGTATTCCATGGCTGGTTGTGTTCCAAGGTAATTCCATAAGAATAGATAAAATAAGCCATGCCCATCTGTTAAAATTTAGTATTTCCCCTTTTGTAAAATATAGGTGGTGGGTAGACTTTTCACAGCCGAATATAATTTTTCCACTTGTTTTTTTTCCAATTTTAGTTAATTTTACAATTGAACTTTCTGTCTAAGGTAACAAATAAATTTCAAAGTTGTGTCAGAGTTTCTTGTGAATATATATATTTCGATATATCATTCTACAAATTACATTTTTTCAAAAACTATTTTGACTAAATTCGTGCGACTATATATATATATATATATATTGGGTTGGCAACTAAGAAATTGTCGATTTCTTCAATAAAATAAAAGTTTTTTTTTAATCTATAATGTATCTTCCATTTTGTTCGATGACTTTTTTCCATTTCTCTGACAATTTGAAAATTCCATGCTCGTAGAAAGTCTGATCCTTTTGGGCCAAAAACTGAGTTAAGTGAGATTTTACAGCGTCCTCATCGTTGAAAGTTGTACCACAAAGGGAGTTGGCCAGAGATCGAAAAAGTGGTAATCCGATGGCGCAAGATCAGGGCTATATGGTGGGTGTACCGTTAATTCCTAACCAAGAGATCCATCAATTTTCGCCGAGTGGCCAAAGATGTGTGCGGCCTATCATTGTCCTGGTGGAAAATGACGCCTTTACCATTGATCAATTCTGGTCGCTTTTCCTTAACAGCTGCATTCAATTTGTCCAATTGCCGGCAGCAGACCACCGAATTAATGGTTTGGTTCCCTGGAAGCAACTCAAAATACACCGGATCTTTCCAAATTGAGAACAAAATCTTCTTTTATTTGGATATGTGCCTTTGAAGTGGTTTGCGATGACTCATTAGACATGTACCATGATCGTTTTCGGTTGACATTGTTGTACACAATCTACTTTTCGTCTCCAATGATGATTCGTTTTAAAAACGGATTGAATTCATGGTGTTTTTAGCAATAATTCGCAAGCGCTAATGAGCTTTGTCAGATGAATTTCTTTCAAATCGTGCGGAACCCAAATATCCAGCTTCGTAACGAGATCGAAACGTTTTAAATGCTTCTCAAGGGTTGTATGTAAAACATTTAACTTCTCTGCAATCTCCCATGCAGTTACATGACGATCCGCTTCGATGATAGTTTTGATTTCAACCTCATTAAAGTTAACTGGTCGACTTGAACGTTGGTCACATCTTTAAGAAGAAAATCTCCAGAACGGAATTTTTCAAACCAATGTTTCGTCCATGAATTTCTTTAAGGGCTTTATCACCATACACGTCACGTAACTTCTTGGCGACTTGCATTACGTTCTTTCCTTTACGAATTTAATAAAGGAAAATATGGCGGAAATGTTCGCGGTTGCACTCCATATTAATGTTGAGGTAAAAAGAAAAAACTAACAAAATATCTATGCAATGAACTTGCTAGATACGAATGACAGCTGACGTATATAAGAAGAAGAAGAACATTATAACATTTACGGATATCATAAAAATGGTGGTGAGAGACATTTATAAGTGAAATCAGCAGTTACTTAATTGCCAACCCATTATTTCGATATATCATTCTACAAATAATTGCCTGAATTTTCTCAAAAACTATTTTGACTAAATTGTGCGACTTTATATATGTATATATATGTATGTAAATATATATATTTTTATATATCTATATCTACATCTTATATATATACATATATCTATACATACATATATCTATACGTATATCTATATAAGCATCATAAAATATGTAGCAGAAGAAGAATTCTAGAAATAGGAAAAAGCAAAAGTTTTCTAAAATTCCTTTTTCACAAATCACAAATAATGTAGGAAAACGTATAGCAGCAGCTATCGATTATTTGTATATATTTGGCATTAAGAAAATTGAAAACTTTTGCCAAAGTTTTTCATACATTGTCCATGTCGAAATGATGTATTACATACATTTAAACATACATACATACATACGTGTGTAGATATAGAGTAAAAAGCGTACAAATTGTAAAAGTATATAAATTACAACCTTAATCATTGCATGATAATAAATCTTGGCAAAGAGAACTGTATGAAACTGATTTTGAATCATTTCGTTTATGGACATAAATTGAATTTTATTTTCAATTTTCTGTTTGCTTCTGTTTCGGATTCTTGAAAAAAAAAAAAAAAAACAAAAGAAAATCATACGTTTCCTAGTTTTTATTTTAGCGTTGTTTTTTTTTTCTTACTTATTTTCATTTCTCTACCAACAAACGTATTTACAATCAACCTTTATGTATATAAATAGATCCGTTTGTTATAATCTGTAATGGAACTATATGTTTTTATCATCTTCAAATCATAATTTTCTTTTAAATGTTTAAGGTAAACGTACAAACGTTTACACTTTCGGTCAATCGGTTAGTACAATTGTTAGTTAGTAAGATACTATACACATGTGTCGCTTACATGAAAAAAAAAAAAAAAAAAAAAAAAAAAAACTACAAAAGTAAGCTTTTTCCCTACTTTATGCGATCTATTCATTTTGTTGAATTCAATGTAGACGACACGACACGTTACTTCTTTCTTTGTTTTTTTTTCGTTGTAACCTCTTTTCCGGTTCCTTTTCTCGCAGACAGTTTATGTTTAGCTTGAGTCTCATGTTTTTTAAGGATTAAATAGTTTTACTGTTCTGTTCTTGTTTTTTTTTTTTTTTTTTTTTTTTTCTATATTTTTCTACTCATGTTGTCACATTTAACCACCACAGCATGAACTTGTCCTTTGTTCGTCTCAACCGACAGTCCGTACATAATTGTGTGCAGAGCATTTGACCGCAACCATACGAACCACATATAAAAACGTTGATTGAATGGATATCTATCTATTTTGTAATGCCAGCACGATTTTGACATTAAATACTCGTTTGTGTAACATTCATTTCTTGTTTGCTTGCCCTGGCTGGCTGGCTGGCTGACTGGCTGGCTGGTTGGCCAGATATGGCTTTACATACATAACTATTCCGTGTCTCAACGATATTCCATCACATTCCACTACTGTGTACTTCTCTTTGCTTCTCTGCCTTGAAAGTTTATAGCATTTGAAGGCTTTTTTTTCTTCTTTTTTTTTGTTTTTTTTTTTTTTTTTATTTATACTGTTTTATATGTAGTTGTTGTTGGTGATGTGGTTTCTTGTCTCGGTTACCCCTCGGTTTGTAATGTTAGTTCATAGGGTTTTTATATCCTCTACACTTAGTTCTATTCATTTTATTTCTTTACTAAACATTTACAAACATTTCACATATCTATCTATCCACACTATCAGCTGTAAGTTGTTTATGGTTTTTCTTTCTTATTTATTGAAAGATGGATTCTTCTCTTCTTTAGTTTGTTCGAAATTCCTTCTCGTGCAAAATAACTCTTCATATAAATTATATATTCTTGTTTTATAAAATTTATCAAACTTATTATTCAAAGTTTAAGTTTTCAAAAAATTTTGTTTTGTTTCCTCTTCTTTTTTTCATAAAATATATTTCATAATTTATTTGATTTCTTTACCAAATCGATCAATTCAGTAAAAGAAAAAAAAAAGACGAAAGTGAAAAAAAACCTGGCGTATCCTTACGTCTCTGTTGTGGATGCATAAAGTCTTTATATCTGTAAAAATTGTATTCTGCTGTGGAGGCATGAAATCCTTATACCTGCAAAAAGCTTTATGTTTTAAATGAAACGCAATTAGCGCCAATAGTGACAGATGCTTCACGTCTTACTTTACGCTCGCCCACAATAGTTGATCGTTCACTTTACCTAACTATTAGATTCACACTCAAGTTTTAAAGCTTCTTTACGCTAATTTTTTTTGTTTACAAAATAGATTTTTTTTTACGAAATAAATTTTTTTTTTTTTTTGTATATTCGAAGTCTTCTCAATCGTGAGACCAGATATTTCTTTGGAGGTATAAATATAAATATCGTAAGAAATCACCTTTTAAAGCTATTCTAACAAATTTCTATTTTGGCTTGACTTTATAAGAAAGAAAAAAGAAAGTTATATTCGGATCTTTTCTATCCTCCAGCCTTCTCTTAAAAAAAGGGGGAAAAACTGATTTGTGAAAGATAGGCGTGGCAACGAAAGAAATTCCAAATTGGAAGCCCATATCTTCATTTTTGCGGCCAGGAGAATTTTTACCACAGACATTACACATGCTTAAATCGATTCTAAATTTGATGCTGATCGAGAATATATGTGCTTTGTGGGATCTCCGAAGTTTCTTTTTGGTAGTTACAAACCAAACGAGAAAATGAAATATATCCTTCATCTACAGTGGTATTGGGTATAAAAATGTATAAAAAAGTACTACGCTTAAAGGTTTTAATTTATCGATTGAATCAAATCTTATTTAGAAGGCGTAGCAGTCCACCGCATACAGGAGAAAAGACTGCACATTTCAGTACACTACTGCTAAAGTTTTTTAAATCAATTTCGGAATTCCTAATCAAGCTTCGTTGCGCTATAAAAATCACACTATACGACCCAGTCACGTATTCCTGCCTTTCTTCAGTCAGTCAGTCAGTCAGGCAGTCAGTCAGTCAGTCAGTCAATCAGTCAGTCAGTCACGGTTGGTGATCGCGTTCCCCAATCGTTTGTACTGTGACTATAGTAGATTGGAATACTGGGTGATATGTTATGTCTCCATTACTAGAGATAGTGTTGATGCCTATATATCTGCCAAAAATTGCCTGATTGTCTCGAACGATTATGTACTTAAAAAGTGATATTTTAGTTTGAACTTTTTGTGAAGATAATTTTGTAATTCTTTGCTCGCTTATTAAAATTTATATTGATATTTGAAAATGAGTGAAATATCTGAAAAAATATTTCATGTAATGCTTCTTTACCATAAAAAAGGGTAAAAATGCTATACAAAAATATGTGAAACATACAGTGAGGATAGAACGAAGGACGCAGGAATGATTTGCTCGTTTCCGTTTCCGAAATTTCAATGTCAAAGATGTATCATGCCGTGGTCAGGCATTCGCTTAAAAAAGTTAATAAACTTTTGCAGGTGCTGGAGCAAGACCAATGAAAATTTCTAAAAATTTTTCAAAATTATATTGGAGACATTGTTATGTCTCCGCTGTTTTTTGCTAGTAGATGGTGTTAATGCCGATACATCTGGCAACACTCACCTGATTGTCTCAAATTAACATGTGTTAAAAAAGTAACATTTCAGCTTACATTTTTGGGTGAAGATAGTTTTTTAATTCTTTGCTCGCGTGTAAAAATTTGTATTGATTTGAAAACGAATGAAATATCAGAAGAAATACGATATGTGATGATGAAAGGTAAAAACCTTGCAAAAACCGGCGAAAAATTTGTAAAGTGTAAGGTAAGAATGCTGTAAGTGAATGGAAGACTCAGAGGTGATTTGATCGACTTCTTAGCTATGGGTGAATGAAGGTTGTGGTTCTCTCTGGTCGACCAATCATTGAAAAAGTGGATAAAATTTTGCGATTGACATAGCAAGATCGGCATGCAAACTATCAGAGAATAGCGAAAGCACTAGACATCAAACATACGACAAATTGAAGTTGTTTGAGAAGAGCAGGCTACAGAAAGAAGCTCTCGAAAATGTATCAAACTGTCTTGGAGGCATAACATATTATCTAATATATTACTCTCATCAACTGTGCCACCCAATACAGAATATAAACTAAGCGACATGTTGTCTTTGTAATAGATATCATCGTTGCACGCCATGGTTTATTGCACTTACGATTAAAATATTGATCGCTCGCTTTCAATTAAATAGTTTTTCTAGTAAAGCTAAAGATGGTACTTCACAGCATACGATATAGCACTAGTTAAGCCCTCTCTCTGGAAAAAGCGTTTAAATTCGCAAAGCTTAACAGGTGGTTTGAAAAGTTCGTAGGCTGACACATGTAGAAATTTGACAGCTGTTGCACTAGCGAGTTTTAGCATTTTTAGTGAAGCAACTTTTGTTAGTTTGAAAAAAAGGATTAAAAGGAATTTCATGTGTTAATAAAAAAATACTATTAAAGCCAAGGCTTGACTCGATTAACATTATTCGGACTTTGCACCAGGATAATCAACTGTAGAGAAGTGGTTTGCTAGATTTAAACGAGGCGAAATGAGCATTGAGGACGATACACGTAGTGGACGCCCCAAAGAGGCTCTTACCGACGAAAAGATCAAAAAAATCCACAAAATAATTTTGGATAAAATAAAGGAACGTGTTCGACATATCGTGAATAAATATTTGGATATGCGAAAGCTCTATTAAAAGTGGGTGCCGTGCGAGCTCACAATCGACCAAAAACAACAATGAATTGATGATTCTAAGCAGTATTTGAACCTGTTCAATCGTAATAAACCCGAATTTTTGCGTCGATATGTGACAATGGACGAAATACTGTTCCATCATTTCACACCGTAGTCCAATCGACAGTCCGTCGGATGCACATGATGAACTGACTCCAAAGCTTTGCTTCGCGAAAAATGCTACAACTCACATAGTAATTGTGCAACAGCTGTCACATTTATACATGTGGCTTTTGAAGTCTAGGGCTAACTAACAATCATACGTATTTAATACTAGTAGCGCGATCTATGTGTCAGCCTATGAACTTTTCAGCACACCTGGTACTTAGTCAAATACAATAAAATTAAGAAAACATGTAGAAGATATAACGCATAAAATATTTATTAACTTATTAAGCAGATAGTTTTAAACCATACACTTCAGGATCGTTTGGTTCTAGTTTTTCTTGTGTAGTTGTTGGTGAGAGTTGGTTGCCATTTATATTTAATTATTTTTAGTATTTTATACCATATCACTTTCGTGTTGAATTGCTCTGTCGCGTTTGAGCAACAAATAGTTGATCTTGTCCATTATTACCGCTGCAAATGTTATTATTATCGGATAAAACATTACACGAATACATCATTTGTAAGTTGGGATTTGTATTAAAATTATTTGTTGTGTATTGTGTATTGTTGTGTATTGTGTATTGTGTAGCTTCGTTTGAGATCAATGGCATGAAAGACGTTCCATGCGCATTGGTATTGTTATGTTGATCAATTTCAGTCTTGGATGCATATGGAAGTTGAAAATTTGAAGCAAAATTATTTGGAAAGCACTGTTGATATACTGATTGTATTGACTGTAGAATTTCCTCATTTTCTTGTTTAATCTCTGATATGTTTAATTCATTCGTTTGTCTTTGTATCTCTTTTATCCGAAGAAATTGTCTGCAATTAGAATCAATTTTTGGAAATTTCCGTTTTAATAGTTCATCATCTGACTCCAGCGGTGAATAACGAAAGGTAACTGGTTTACTAAGGAGTCCATCCGAAGGCCTTTTTAATTGTATGAACACTTCGATTGGTTCTTTTTTATTTCTTTTGGGATAGGGCGGCGTAGTAAAAGCTATAGCCGTCTGTTTATGGACATCGGTAACTTCAAATGACCCGTAGTCTTCCCAAATAATTTGATCATTCTTCTTTTCATAGAAGCGTATTAAAATATCGTCTCTAACTATCTTTTCGCATAACAATATATGTTCGGTACCGCCTTCTACACTGGCCGGACATGTACATACACGACAGATCACTAATTCTGACATCGCTTTCTTATCGTAAATCGGTTCCGAAACAACAGGATCTAGAGCCGTTGTGAAACCTCCCTTTTTATCCTCTATAAAAACTTGAAAGCATAACCTTAACGAATACAAATCGATTAGAGATGTCTCAGAGCGATGATCAAATCCTGTTCTGAAAGGATCGATACGCATTTTTTCACGTTCATTTAATGATGATTCAATATCTTTCTTTTTAACACATTGAATGCCCAAATTGTTAATTTCCATCGGCATATTTTCAGTATTAACTCTTCTATTGTAAATGCCTTCTTGACAACCTATGCCTATCAACTTATGCGGATGCGGTAAATGTGGTTGATCCTTTGTGACGCACGATATAACAACTACAGCATCGCCTCTATACCCGACTATTTCGATTGACGGACATGTTTTGTTTTCGAGAGTCGAATTAGCACCCGGAATTGCGCCAGCGGCTCTTCCCTCACATTCATATCGAAATCTCAAAGCTTTGCTTGCTGGTTGTTCCACAATTTTTACGTAGGGTTTAAATGTGTGCATCATTATATTAATAATTTGATCCGAATGTTATAGCTGAACTGTTTCTATACGTACTGAATAGTGTTTGATTACAAGCGTTTACTTAAATACCGATTTTCCAGGTAAACACCTGCCACTTAAAATTTTAGCTGTAAAAAAATTGCAAACGACGGATTATTTTCATTTTAAAAATCCCTTAGATTAAATACAACTAATTTCCTTTTCCCAAATTCGAGGAAAAACTTTTAAATATAAACGCGTCCTCTCTCTTAAGATAATCGAATAAAATTCTTTTTAAATCCTGCACTTTGTTTTTTCAAAATAAAGCGGAACAGCAATCTGTCGACGGTTTATTAAAAGCAGATGGAACATAAAACAATAAAACTTAGGTGCAAACAAAAGTTATTACTGTCATTACGTTTTGAGTGTAATTTCGAAATTTCGAAATGGAAATGAAATTGTGTTTAAAGAAAAAGGAAAGCAACAGCACCATCTGCTGTTTTTAATAACTATGTAGGGTGTGGGAACTACGTCGAATTTCTTTGTTAAACAACGGACTGACTTTTAGACGGATTTTTATATTGATAAAAAAAACGTTTCTTTTTCGAAAAACTGACTGATACATCTGTAGTCAGGATATAGATCCAAATCTCACAATTCTTTTGATAGAGAAAAATGTATTATTCTTCTTACGCATTTTAAGGCTCAAATGCTATAAACACTTTAAATGCTCTCTGATATAATAGAAAATCATTTGCACTTCTCCCGCTATGACTTGGAAAAAAAAGATTATATAATACTACGTTATACAGTCGAGAGCAAATCGTATACTATCCTTTTTTCATTCCATAGATTCTTCTCCGTCCATCGTTGCTATCGAGACACATCCTGCACTCTCAGAGAAGAGTGCTATCAAATTAGATTCAAAGTGAAAATGTACAGAGTGTACGATTTTTTTACTCTTTGGTGTATAATTCAGGTACTTGTTCGACTGTATAAATAACTGTATGTAGAAAATTTGAAAATCGTTTGCTTTCTGGTTTTACAAATTATTTAAACTAATTTATTCAATCCACATAGACTTCTCCTGTGTTTTGTACGCATAAAAACTTTTTTTTAAATACCTATTAGGTCAAGATAAAAGTACGTGCAAAAGGAAGCTCGATATTTAAGCATTATATGAATTGACAGTTAAATATATGAGAAGATGAATTTTTATCTGCAAATAACTGCTGACATGAAACTGTATAGGGCGGCGAAGAGCGACTTTCATGCGAAGAGTCAATAGGCGAAAAACATCGCGGACCAAGATGCATAAATCTGCACAAACGAAAGCAAAGCCCGGATTGACGGTCTTGTCCATCCGTCTTACTATCTGTCCATGTTAATTTAAGTTCAATTTACAACATTATGCACTATACTGGAAATGAATTGGATCCTACTAGATTGTCAATCTGTCTGATGTCTGTCCATGTTAATATATAATCAATTTACACTATTATGCATCATACTGGAAATGGATTTGATTACTTATCTGTTCAATCTGCACCATTATGGACTATATAGAAAATGAATTGGGTCGGATCATATTTGCGAGCATTTCTTCTTCTTCTTATGTAATGCTCATATCAAAAAAGTTTATTTGCAAATTTTAAAAGTTTAAGAGAGAGAATAGTATTTTAGCAAATAAAATAAATGTCGAAAATTTACATAAAGCGAGACTATTTGAAACACTTCCTACAAAACATTTGCCACGAAAACTAAACCTTTATATCCTAAAATTTGTAGTATTTATTTGACAGAGAAATTAACTGCAACAAATTTAATCCATGTAGATCTATTTTTTGGACTTAATTCAGTAAAAAGTCTAGTTTGTATTTTATACCAGAGATAGATGAAAAATAATTATATTTTAAAAAAGAAAATTAAATTCGCCCATATAAGACTTCCCTTGGAAAGTAATCCTTGCCATATACTTATATCGCGAACTAGTGTAGTATGTTGACCTAACGGCTTTTTTCGCCTTATGAAAATATTTTTATTTCTTAGTTATTGATTTCATTTTTAAAGAATTTATCTATTCAATTAATGTTCGAAGAAGTAGTAATTTGAGCTGCGGAAAATGAGAAAAACAGGTACCACCAGGTAAATGTGAGGAAAACAAATTCTCTTTCTGACTTTAACTGACCCTTTGGCAATTATATACGATTAAATTTTATAGGTAAAAAGAATTCCTTTCACAGTCAGTCTGTTGGCTTTCCCTTACGCATTCGAGAAGAATAAGTTAACAACCTTTGAAGATATAATGAATTTCCTTCCAACACGCTTTACAAAAACATTTCAATTTTTTTAGATTAACCTAACACGAGCGAACTTTCTATCTGTCCGCGTATTTAACTTTATTTCTTTAAATTTATATACTTTTATATATTTGTGTGTATATCTATATATATATATAGATAATATATAAATTTATTTATTATATACATAACAGACTTGAACAAAACTATTCCATTTTTTATCAATAATATGCTTATTTTTGGACATAGTATGGAAGAAGAAAAGGAAGCCGTTAAGAGGTTAAAGAGCTGAGAGAGATATAAGTAGCAATTTTTGCTTTAGATTTGTGAATTTCTAATACATTTTTTTCTTATAATAAAGTGTGCGCTATTTATGTATTCATGGCTGTAACACTACGGGACACTACGGATAAATTTTTTAAGAGAAAATTATTGTTAGAAGCCCAAAAGAAAACGTTTCTTTTGTTTTTTATATATAAGGACATATAAAAGAATAATAATAATGTCTCAATAAGAAGCATATGATTTCATGCGCTTTGCTTGGAGTTCTGGTTTAAGCTCTTGCGTAAGATGAATTTTCGACGGGCGAAAATGAAGATGTATTTTCAATATTCGTTGCGTAGTGTTTTGTATAATTCGAAGTTGCTGAGAAAGATGCCGAATTGATGCTTTCGGGTTTTTGGCAACGTTTTGAAGAGACCGACCGGCAAAAGAGACTTACTGTCTACAATTGACCCACTTTCTTTAAATTTCTCGACCACTCTTCGAATTGTTAACATATTGGGTGCACTTTCTCGATTAAAAATTCAACGAAGTTTTCGAGCGGTTTCAATCCAAGTTTGCCATTCCCGTAATGGGTACTAAAAGACATTCTTCTCTTGTGCATTTTAATAATCGGAACAATCATAGGTGATGGCTGTTAAAATTCAAAATTGTCATTTTTGTGAGCAAAAAAAAGAAAAGGAAAAATGACACGAAATTTGAATTGTGCGCTCTCATTGAGAGGCTCTTTGTAAATAAATAATAATAATAAATTCGGAGGTGGGGTTACTAACCTTATATTTAAAATGCAATACATGAAAAAATCTTAACACCGAAGCTATTCTCGCAAGGCAACTTTAATTTAATGCCAGGCGGGCAGTGTAACTGTAACGCGCATATCGTGCTTGACTATTTACAGGATCATCGGGAAAAAAAAAGAATTATTTTCTGAAATATTTACAATTGCTTTTCCTTTGAAATATTTGCTTGTGTCCATCCGCACATATGCTATCACATCTTATAGAACATTTTTAAAAATGCTCGTCCGTCAGCCTTTGCGTATATCATTTTGCCTTGCGACAGTTGTTGTTTATATGTTCTTCAACTGGTGGTGTTTTTATTCGTCTATCCGTCTAGTCGGAAAATTTTATGCAATCTTGACGACTGTGTTCAAGAATTTCGTGACTACGTACACACATAGCAGGTGGGCTGAAAAGTTCGTAGGCTAACATAGAAAAATTCTATTTTTTGACAGAATTTGATTTTATTATTCAATATAATTGCCTTCGAGGAAGATACCACGATTATAGCGGTTTTCGATATCATTTTTATAGTACGATTTGTCTTTAGCCTCCAAATAATCGGTTTATCGCGTGCAGACCACTGGTCGATTGGACTCCGGTGTGAAATAATGGAGCCATGTTTCATCCCTTGTCACACATCAACGCGAAAATTCGGGTTTATTACGATTGAACAGGTCCAAATACTGCTTAGAATCATCAATTCGTTGTTGCTTTTGGTCGATTGTGAGCTCACGCGCCACCCGCTTTCAACAGAACTTTCGCATATCCAAATATTCATTCACGATCTATCCAACACGTTCCTTTGATACCTTCAAGGTCTCAGCTATCTCAATCAACTTTACGGTTATCCGGAATTATTTTGTGGATTTTCTAGATGTTTTCGTCGATAACAGCTCCTTTGGGGCGTCCACTGTGTGCATCGTCCTCAATGCTCATTTCGCCTCGTTTAAATTTAGCAAACCACTTCTCTACGGTTGATTTTCCTGATGCAAAGTCCGAACAATGTTTATCAAGCCAAGCTTTGGCTTCAATAATATTCTTTTTTTTGGCCAAAAAGCAATGCTTTATTACCACCCGAAATTCCTTTTTATTCATTTTTTCAAACTAACCAAAGTTGCTTCGCTAAAAATTCTATAACTCAGATACTAATAATGCAAGAGCTGTCAAAATTGTGCACGTGTCTTTTGAAGGTTAGGGCTAACTAAAAATCATATGGATTTAATGGTACGAACTTTTCATCCTACCTGTTACATCTCATCAGTATGACCACCGCGATTGTCTGTCTATCCGTCCCTTCACTTAGATCAATCTTACAACTTCATAATAACTATCTAAAGCACACTGGTATGTATCTATGTGCTAGCTTACGAACTTTTCATCCCACCTGTTATATATTTATATTTATATTTATATATATATATATATGTGTATATATGTATATATATATTTATTTATATATATGTCGACAAATTGTAGGTCCATTCATTTGGGAATCACTAACACAATAACAAAATTTATATTAACTTTAAGGATTTAAACAATCACGTCATTATTATTTAAAAAGGGAGAAGAGTTAACCAATCAAGACGTTATATTTTTAGTAACAAGACCAAGTAAACGCCAACTAAGTAAGAGAAGATAAACACATTTTTCAAATTTTCTAAAAATTATTATTACAACTATCCAGAGAGCGAAAAAAAAAAGAAATAAGAAAATAAAATAGTTATTATTAAAAAAGAATATATGGGAAGATGATAGTTAAACAATAAATAAGAAAGAAAATTGCTAAGCATAGCGCTATGAAAGGATAAACAAGTAAAACGTTAAAAAGATGAGCAATAGCAAAGAAATTTATAGTAAAAAAAGAAAGAAAAAAAAAATTTAAATTTATATTTCTAAGCATCAGCTGCCATAAACAACGGAGCGCATTATACAATCAACAATAAATAATCTGGTTAGTAGTAGTGTAATAGTGTAGAGTGTAGAGAGTGTGGTTTGTTTGCATTCTACTCAGAGTTACTTAGAAAATTCTTACAAATAAAGCTATAAATTATATAAATAAGTTTATAAAATTAAAAAAAAAAAAAAAAAAGGAAGAGTTTTTTAGTTATAATTTACTGCTTTTGAATTATGTTTTTTCTTTTTTTTTTTTTTTCTTTTTTATTAATTAACGCATGTTCGTCTTTCTTTCGTTTCATTTCAGAGTCTTGGTTTTCCTTTGGCTTCATTGGTGCCTATAAATCGTACTACGGCCGAGTTACGTTATTTATTGGGCGCTACTTGTCCTGAAAACAAATCTCAGAAACTATCCTCTAGCATTCTATTCAGTTGTGATATGAAAGTTGGACGCGTAAGTATGGATGCATGCCTGCAAAGGAGCGAAATAAAGCAAACCATTCATTCATTCATTCATTCATTCATTGATTTATTCATTCCTTCAGCAGGCAAATATGTGCCCACACGTTGCAATAGAATTGTTTTAATTATTAAGTGCATGTTGATGACATTACTATTCATTACACAATAACAACAATTAATAATCGATTTGTTGTGGTTGATATAGTTATTACTGCGTGTCCCATATGTGTGCTTTTGACACAACTACATAACCAAACGCCTCGTCTACTACCCTCGTTACATGGTTTCTTGTAGCCTTTGGCCTTCGATATAATCGTTGTACATATGTGTGTGTTTATGTATGTATGTATGTTTGTTTGTATGTTTGTATGTGTGTACGTATGGACAAATATACACCATTGCGTATTGTACAATACATTTTATGTTGTTGACACTTTGTCTGCAATTTGTTTGTTTCTGTGTTTTTCTTCGTCAGCTACTGCTCACTCCTTCCGGTTTAGGTTGCAATGCATTGGTTTCCCTCCACTTTTTTTTTCTTTTTTTTTTTTCACCGCTTTTTAGATACCGGACGTAGTATTATAAAAATATCCAAGTTATATATTAAAAACCTGCTTGCCTGCCTGTTTGCTTGCCTGCCTGTTTGACTGCCTGCCTGCCTGCTTCCTTGCTTACTTGCTTCCTTGCTTGCTGTTGATGTCACTGTTGTAGTTACTGTTGTATTGTGTTTGGCTCTTTGCCAATTGTTTTGCGAAACGATTACTGTCAATGCATTTTTGTGAGAGTTTGAAATGGTTTTTGTTTTTGCTCTCGACCACCTGTGGTGCTGGTTTCATGCAGCTTTTTGTCAGTTGCATGCCACAAAGCGTTCTTTTTATTTACATACATTCACGTTTGTTTAGTACAGAGATTGACTCAACAACAAATAGTAGGGTTGTTTTTCATGTCTTTCGTTTTCTTTATATTCGCATACATACAAAGCTCGTATTAATTTTGTCATTTCATTTGCCACAAAAACTAAACATTAGAAGGCTTATAAGCTTAGTGATCCATGCCGCTTAATAAAGGCTTGAGAAGGTTTGAATTCTTTTTTTTTTTTTTTTTTCTAATTTAAGCCAAGAAATAATATAAACAAAAACGCCCTCTATATGCATTCACAAGAAACTCCAAAGGATCTGTTTCTCCGTCCCATAGGAATTTACTTTTACATTAAGGAAAAATGGCTACATTGTCTCCGAACTTCAAGAAAAAAAAAACAATGGTGCAAATTAAGAAAAATATTACTAGTGACCTCAAAGCAGACTATTTACGGTGCCACACTTACGCTCGGTATTTGTCGGAATTGAACGGATATGGTGTATTACAACTGCCTTGAGTTTAATTAAACAGCCAGTGGGCAGTACTGCTAACAACGGTTGATGAAATTCCGAGGAACATTACAGGAAATGTGGTCGCATGTTGCAAAATACGTGAAAAACGCATTAAAACTGCTGTACTAGGATGCACTACTCTATACGCCTTATCCAACAAAGCGCCCTCTTTCCAATTCAAAGGTTGCGAGATTTATTAAAGGCACATTAGAAATTCTGAAATAGTACACGCTACCTCAACCGTCTTATTCGCAGAGCAGGCTTTTTTCAATTCAGAGTTCGTGAGATCCGTTAAAGACATGTTTGAAATTCTGAGCTAGGACACACCACTCCATCCGTCCCATTTGCAAAGCAGGCTTTTGCCAGTTTAGAGCCTGCGAGATTCGCTGAAGGTACGTTAAATATCCTGAAGTAGTATAAGCTACTCCACCCGCCTTATTCGCAGAGCAGGCTTTTTTCAATTCAGAGTTCGTGAGATTGAGTGAAAGACACGGTTGAGGTGGGATACGCCACTCTATCCGCCTTATTTACAAAGCGGGAAGTTTAGAATTTGCGAGATTCGAGTACACGTTAGAAATGCTGAATTAAGAATTAAACTATTCTATCCTCTTTAGCGGGCTTCTTCCAAATCACATTTTGCGAGATTTGTTAAAGACACGTTAAAAAGGCTGATCTGGGATGCACTAATCCATCCACCTTATTTACAACATTTGGAGTTTTATGAGATTCGTTAAGGACACGTTAGAAATCCTGAATCAAAAATTCGACTATTCTATCCTGAATTAAAAACTGAACTACTCTATCCTATTTATTTATTAAAGTGGGCTTTTTCTAATTCAGAGTTCGAGAGATTGAGTTAAAGACATGTTCGAAAGATTGATACGCGTTATACACTAATCCATCTGTCTTATTCACAAAGCGGGTTATGCACTAATCCATCTGTCTTATTCACAAAGTTGGTTTTTTTACAATTCAGAGTTCGTGAGATAGCTTAGGACACATTAAACACTTTGAACTAGAATACACCACTCTATTCGGCTTAATTGCAAAGCATGTTTTTGAGAATTTATAGTTTGCGAGATTCGTTAAGGACACGTTAGAAATCATGAATTAAGAACTGAACTACTGTATCCGCTTTATTTATCAAAGCGGACATTTTCGAGTTCAGAGTTCATGAGATTGAGTCAAAGACTCGTTAGAAAAGCTGATCCGGGATGCGCTAATTCATTCGCCTTATTCACAAAGCGGGTTTTTTGTCCACGTTCCGAAACGCTGAGCTAGGATACGCTATTCCATCCGTTTTATTGATTTGATTGATTGATGTTTCCAATTCATTGCTTTTCGAAGCAAAGCGTATATTTGGTTTTAAAAGATCAGTTGGTCTTTCGAAGCGGACTTCATAGGCGGCGAAAGAAATGGAAAAAGAAAGAAATGGAAAGGTATCTAGCGATGACCTATTTTGCTTAAAATATTTTCTTTCACTTTTTGCTAAAAAATCTCGTCAGAAAATTTAAAGAAAGTGAATTGATCTTTTCGTTAGTTCTGGGTTTTAAACTTGAAGATTAAATATAGAAGTAGGGCGGGCTTATCTAGAGTGTGTCTTTCAAATTGAATATTAATATTTTCTTACTTTTTATTATTATTGTTGATGAGCGTTTATTCTCCATACGCGGTATTCAGCATATTCGGCCTTTTAAAGAAAACAACAACAACAATATTTTTTATATTTAAAAACTTATATTTTTATATCCGTGACCACTTGTGAATACAGACACACGCATATTATAAAGTTGGCATTGTTTCGGTTTGTCGGTATTGTCATCGTTTCGGTCCTTTTTTTGTGCTAAACTGATGCTTGAGAATTCATTAGTTTGGTTTTATTTATTTAAATTTTCAAAACAAGAACATTCAGACCACTTAACTGCGCCTTATTGTCGTGAAGGTAGTTTTTTTTTCCAAAGAGACACAGTTTTTTGCTTACACAGGCAAATATTGTGAAACAATTGGAATAATTAGATAAAAAAAGTATAAAAAGAGTATATCCGCATTAAAAAAGACGTTATAGAGTTCGTTTTTCGTATATTCTAGTTATTATTCATATCACTTTTATTATTATTAGAAAGAAAGAAAATGGCAAATTTCATCGTAAATTGCTTCCGAAACAACAAGATGTAGAATATATGCGGAGCCTCCGTTTTGGCTTTGAAATATAACTGCCATCCACACTGGCGGGACATATGCCTGCACGACGGATCATAAATTCGGATGTCCCTTTCTTCTCGTAAATCAGTTCCGAAACAACTGGTTCTAGAGTATTTGTGCACCGTCCTCTATAAACACTACATACCTCCTCTATAAAACTTAGCGAATACAAATACGATGAGAAATATCTGAAGGGATCTATGTTCATTAGTTCACGTTCTCTCAATGATGATTCAATATCGTTCATTTTGACACATTGCATGCTTATATTGTTAATTTCCATCGGTATATGATCGATACTAACTCTTCTATTGCAAACGTCGGTTTGATAACGCACGCCTGTCAATTTGTATGGATGCAGGTGGTATGGTTGATCTTTAGTGACACACGATGTGAGAGCTACAGCATCATCTTCATTGCCAACTATTTCGATTGATGGATAAGTTTTGATTTCGAGCGTTGAATTAGTATCCGAAAATGAGACAGCAGATCTTTCCTTACATTCCCATCGAAATCTCAAAACTCTACTTGCTGATTATTCCCCAATTCTTGCGTAGGGTTTAAATGTGGGAATCATTATATTCAAAATTTAATCCGAATGTTATATCTGAATTGTTTCCATACACACTGTGAATAATGTTTGATTGCAAATGTCTACTTAAACAGAGGTTTCCCTTGAACCTGTATGTAGTCGGAGTTACACCTGCCGTTTTAAATTTTAACCGTAGAAAAAGTCACAAACGACGGATCACTTTTATTTTGCTAACTCTTCGATTAAATATAATTTTTTAGTTTTTTTTTCTCATATTCCAGGAAATACTATTGAATATAAATGACTTTAATAATCCAGTAATAAAAAAATCCTTTTAACACCTGCAATTTGTCGAAAATCAAGGGAACTGGAAAAGTGTCACCGGTCGATAAGCCGATTGACTTAATACGGCAATAAAATGGAAAAAGAACTAAAATTATTCTTTTTCATAAATGGCGTATGCATCACAATGCAAGAGTACGCATCATGCACTCTTGTCAAAATAAGAGATAGTTGTACGTGTTTAATTATTGTAGAATATACACGGCTTGCATACATCGCTGTAGTAACACACATAATTGGTCAATTTTTATCTATGCTGAATACATTTCGAATGCAAAGCAAAATAGTGACCTTTTCTGTAAGCAAAACAAAACAAAATCATATAATTGATATTTCAATTGCTATCCAATGTTTAATACGATCCTAAAAAGGTTTTTGAATTTTTATTAATATAAATCCATGTTGTACATGGAAGGAAGAATTCAATGTGTGTTCACCTGTTTGTATATTTTGAATCAAAAATATATTTTTAAATAAATATTAAACAAGATAGTATACAAAAAGAAATATATAGGGTATGCGGAGACTTCTGATAAGTATAATAAGAAGAGAATTAAAAATAGTTGAGTTCGACTTCAATATTTTACAGTTACATTAAATTGTTTACTACGTTACAGAATTGCTTTACCAGAAGGGTCGATATCGGACATTATTTAATGTTACTGTGTATTAATATAATATATAATATATAATAATGTTTCGTTATTTATGTGTCCGTCTATCTGTCCATTCGCCCTTTAAGCTCTTAATTAATCTGAGCCCTCGTTCATTCATTCGTATGCTCGCCTGCACTTGTCCGCACTCCTTTCGTCAGTTGTTCAAATATTTGTCCCAACTGGCCGGTTTTCCGTATCCACTCTTTCTTGTAGGATGTTTTTTTTTCGCATAAGCATCTAAGGGGTATAGTATTGATTTATCTGTCAGTCTGTCTGTGTATGCAGGTGCTTACTGTTTCGTTATTTATGTGTCCGTCTATCTGTCCATAGGTCTTTTAAGCTCTAAATTGGTCTGAGCATTGGTTCGTTCATTGATGCGTCCGCCCACATTCCTTTCATACATTCTACAAGTGTCTGACCTGATGAGTCAACTGGCTTTGTGATTCGTTTCTTTTAGCTTTTTTTTCGTGTAAGCCTCTAAGGGCTATATCATTGATTTATCTGTCTGTGCATGCAGGCGCTTGCTATTTCGTTATTCATTTATCCGTCTGTCTGTCCATTGGCCTTTAACCTCTCAATTGGTCTGAGCACTCGTTCAGTCATTCGTAGGCCCGCCTATTTTCGTCCGTATTTCATTCACTAATCGTTCAATTGTCTTTCTCAACTGGCTTGCTTTTCGTATCCATTCTTTCTATTGACTTGTTTTTAAGCATGAGTATCTAGGGTATGTAGTATTGATTTATCTGTCAGTCTGTCTATGTATTCAAGTGCTTAATGTTTCGTTATCTATGTGTCCGTCTGTCTGTCCTTTAGCCGTTTAACCTCTCAATCCGTCTTAGCGCTCGTTCATTCATTCATATGCCCGCCTGCACTTGTCCGCATTCCTTTCGTTAGTTGTTCGATTATCTGTCCCAACTGTCCTGTTTTTCGTTTCCAATCTTCCTTTTAGCTTGTTTTTTGTTGCGTAAGCATCTAAGGGATATATATTGATTTATCTGTCAGCCTGCCAGTGGATGTAGGTGCTTACTGTTTCGTTATTTATGTGTCCGTTTGTATGTCCACTAGCCCTTTAATCTCTTTATTTGTTTGAGCGTGCATTCCTTTCGTATCGATCCAATCCTTCTTTTGATTTGTCCTTTTGGCCTATTACTTAATTGGCAATCTTTCATCTGTAATTAAATGTAAATTGTATTTTAGAGGCATTTATATAAAATAAATTACCTTTTAACCTTTAATTTTTTTTTTTTTTTTAAATCAATGTTATAATTTAATATGAATAATTTTTTCATATCGCTTTAGAAACGCAAATGCACACAATATATAAATTATTCATTTAATTTTTCTTCAACATCTGCAGAACGCAAAATCGTTTGCATTCTAATTATGCAAAACGCGTTATCTTCATTTCCATTTACTTATTATTTAATTTCTTTTTCTCGAAATAGTTGGCATTAAAGGAACACCTAGAATTTACTTATATGTGCATATATATGTGTATATGTGTGTATGTGTGTATTAAATAATAATTTTCACTTTTTTATTTTCATTTCTTTTTTCTGTTTTTTTTTCTCTTTTTTTTTTTTTTTTGCTATTTGATGCTGCCGTTATAGGGCCTACCGAAATTACGTCATATTACTGATTGTCACTATCAATTCAGTTGGTCGACTAATGTTATTTGCCCGCCGCATATGTGCATTTTCAACGAGAACACCTGCGAAATAACGAACGAAGAGATTAATGTTAGTTACAATTTGAAAAAGGCTCCATTTGCCAGCAATGGCAAAATAACGGTAAGTAATCGCATGTTCATGCTAAGCACGTGTAAAAGCATTTTCTTTTTTTTTTTTTTTTTTTAATTTTTTTTTTTTTTTTTTTTTTTTTTTTTTTTTAAACTTGGCACTAATGCTGAACAGAGTTTGACTGTAGAATATTATTCATGTGTGCGTTATTCTTGTTGCTGTTGTCGTTG
>KK351148.1:461120-485935 GCA_000671755.1 Glossina brevipalpis
CTTAAGCCTACTTTGTATATGTTTCTGTAGTGATTATGTTGTTTTAATATTTGTCGTGTATTCATGTATTTGGTTTTTAATTTGTTTTTTCTTTTCTTTTTTTTCTTTTCTATCACATGATACGTGAATGTGTGTGCTTTATAAAGTATTTAAAATATTTAAATTTTTCACAAATGTTTTTAATAAACAAATTTAATTTGTTTAATATTATAATTATATGATTTTATGTTTGTATTCTTTCTATGCTTACAGGTATTATCAACGTGCAAATGCGTTTAATTTGTTATTATGTCAACGAACAAACATTCTCTTTTAGTGAGGTAAGTACGTTATAACAAACATATGTATGTAGTTATGAAAGTTAAAAAAAAAAAAAAAAAAAAAAGAAACTTCCGCTAGCCAATATATAAAGCGTATACATAAGTACTTGAGAGAGAGTACTTGTATACAGACAAAGTAACAAAATTGACAAAATATATCCGATTTGCAAGTGTGTTAATGTAAAGTTTGTTTCTTGCAACTTTCTTTATATGTTTTACATTTACATCTAAATGTTCGTTCTTCTTCTCTGTTGCCATTTAAGTACATAAAATAAGATTATATAGCTAAAGTAAGTGTGTTTGGTTATCCTACACATATAGTCATAGTCATAGTCTCAAGTGTATGTTTGGTACTAACGAGCTCAGGATATGTTGAATTTTTTTTCAAGTTTGTTAAGTTTAAGTGTCGATCGAAATACCGAAATACCTTTTCTTTTCTTATGCTCGCTTGAGGGAAATAGTAGTATCCAACTGGTAAAGGCATGTGATCCGTAATTTATGAGCAGAAAGATTACCATTATTTGTTACTTAATAGCAAAGATTCACTATTGAATCAAAATTTATCCAGTTGCGCTGAAAAGTTCGTAGCCTAACATCGAAAAACTCTTTTTTTTTCGATAGAATTTGATTTTATTATTGAATATAGTTGCCTCTGAGGGCGATACAACGATTATAACGATCAAACAAATTTTCGATACGATTATCTTTAGCCTCAAAATAAGCGTGCAGTCTACTCGGCTGACTGTCAATTGAACTCCGGTGTGAAACGATGGAGTCATGTTTCATCCATTGTCACATATTGATGCAAACATTCGGGTTTATTACGATTGAACAGCTCCAAACAGTGCTTAGAATCATCAATTCGTTGTTGTTTTTGGTCGATTGTGAGCTCGCGCGGCACCCACTTTGAACAGAGCTTTCGCATATCATTCATTCACGATATGTCCAACATGTTCCTTTGATATCTTTAGGGTCTTAGCTATCTCAATCAACTTCACTTTACGATTATCCGAAATTATTTTGTGGACTTTTTTGATTTTTTCGTCGATAACAGAGATTTATCCACTCTTGCGCTTCAATGGGCCTGCGATGCCGTTTATTGTGAGAGTTTGCTTCAGTAAATCAGTTTTTATATATTTCCTTTGTCCTTACACATATCATCTATAAATTCCTTATGATTAATGTATGTTAAGTTCTCTTCTAAATATTTTATAATCTCTAGGAAGCAAATCCCCTTGTTTCTATCTTCAAAGAAGAAGGGTATGTTTTTAACTTTTTCAATTTTTCCTATTCGTCGATGTTTTATAAATTAAATTGAGATCATTTAAAAGAAATAATAGTAATAAAAAGTTGGTTCAAAAAAATTGTCAATTTCTCAAACGATATGTATATCGTTTCTGAATTAAACTTTTCTAATCGATTTGAAGTGACAAAGTAATTAATAATTTATAACTTTTCTACTTCCCGTATACGAATTTTTCTTGATGTTAAAAACAAGTTAGAAGGGAATTTGAAGCTTTCTAAAGGGACACTTTAGAACTTTTATCAACTTCTAAAGGATCTTCTCAAAGCTTTCTTTTGAGACTTTCTCGTTTAGAATACAATAAATATTTAAAATATATAAAGGAACACTCCGCTTTAAAAAGAAACTTTTAGAACTATCGTCAAATTCTAAAGGATCTTCTGAAAGTGCATGCCTTTTTTTCTGCGTTTCATTTAAAATATATTTCCGCTTTAAAAAAAACTTCTAGAACTATCGTCAACTTCTAAATGATCTTCTAAAGGCGTACGCTTTCTTTTGAGAGTTTCAGTTAATATATAAAGATATTTAAAATCTGTAAGGAAACAACCTGCTTTAAAAGGAAACCTTTAGAACTATCATCAACTCCTAAAGGATCTTCTGAAACTGTACACCTTCTTTTGAGACTTTCTTTTAAAATATATATATATATATAATATATTTTGAAAAAAAGAGAACTTTTTAAATTTGAAACACTAATAAATAAATATAACAAAAAAAAAAAATAATAATAAAATATAATAATAATAAATAAAAATAAACCATCAAAATTCAAACCATCACTTATCATGCCGTACTTTACGTATGGTTTTTAGATTTAGTTTTATGCTGAAATCTCGGGTAGAATATGACTTTAGCGGGTTTTGAAAAAAGCACAAGAATATTTTCACTGATTATTTTCACATGTTATTATATTCTATTTTTGCAAAATTTTCTTTTTCTTATATGTTTTGCTAAGAAGTTTAGCAAGCCTTCATTAATTTACTCTTTTTTTCACACAATTTCACAATTTGTTCTTTCTCCTTCACGAATGAACGCGCAAAATGCTCGCGAAAATATAGACGAATAGAAATTTAATTTTTTATTAAGTCTTTGGAAATCTTAGTTTCATCTATTATTCTATGGTATTACAATAAATGTTTAGAATAATCACTGTGTCTCTATAAAACTTCATAGGTTTATTTATATAATTTTTCAAACAATTAATTAATTATATATATATATATATATATATATATATATATAATAATTAATAATTAATAATTAAAACGCTTCTTTCACAATTTTCATAATCACTCGCACGAATCATAAAGCGCGAAGCGAACGCGATCAAATTCTGATACTTAAAAATAATGATGCAAAATATCGCAACAGTTTATAATAAATTAGCGATTTTCTCTGCATGTAACGCTTTAACCAAATTGACGATTAACTCGGCTATTAATCAGTCACTTTTTAAATATTGAATTTTCAAGATATTTTCATTGCATAGTTCTAGGCGTTACATATTTTATTATTAATTCTCATAGGCTTATGCAAATGACTTTAGAACATGGAGAATACACTGCTGTATTTAGAAAAAAGAAGAAGAAAATTATCTGAACTAAACAATTTTCAATTGTAGGCGTGTTAGTAGGTCGATTGAGATGACTTTTGCCAAAGGGTTCCATATGGCCTTGCTTATCGTTGCGCTATAATATTTTTGGTTGTAACATTTTTTAGTTTCTGCATTTTGTGAATATTTTGTCTATTATAGACTGACTCAGTTTGATTTAGGATTCTATTTACGAAATTGAATAAAATTGTTTGACACAACAAACCCTTGTGAAAGAGGTAGAATACAAAGTTCTATACATTTAAATTCGTTTATATCGATTATAAGGAGTATATTAAATTTGTATTACGCATAGGAATGGATCAGAGACCATAAGCAGCCAAACTAAAGAATTCGAATACAGTTTTTTCTGACAAGAACAATCCTGTCTATCTTGTTGTAATTTGATTGGAAAATTTTCGCTTGCCGTAAAAGAGCCTGAAAATTTGGTTAAAACGTGTTTGATAATATTCCTAAGTGAAGTTAGAAAATTAAGTGTTGAGCAATAACTTGGTTAATAGTTGTTTAAAGTTCGACCATAACCTTCTTCGTTAGTTGTGCACTTTTTTTTTTTCTTTTGCAACCACATGTTCGCAATAAACACTTTGCGAAATGCAGTGTTATCATGCGTAAGAAAATTTTCGCGTTATAAAATTTTATTTACACGTTTTCTTACTTACTTTTATTAGTTAACTTGTTAATATGTAAACCCAGATTAGTTTGCTTAACTTTGCCTTTCATTGTTTGGTTATATGATTTTTTATTAAGTTAAATATACATATATATATATATATATATATATAATAATAATAATAATAGTGTTAACATATATGTTAAAATAAGAACTATTTTGCGTTGATAAAATTTTCAAGATAATTACAAGCATATATTGGTTTGTATTGGAAGATATACCTAAGGAGAGAGAACTTTAACTAAATGGATTCAGTGCTCTAATATCAAGAGTCAAAAGTTTTCTATAGTTTACGGGGTCACTGAAGTATGTAGGCAATAAGTGTGACCGTTTTAATAAAAAAATTATTTTTCCATCCGTAAATATGTTGTTGTTTTCGTGTGATAAGCGGTTTTTTTGGAGGGTAGAGCACATAGAAAGAGAATTAAGAAAAACTTATTCGGTTGAATTTGGATATCTGACGAATAAGAAGAAGTTTAGCACAGTATCATCTTTTGGATCGAGCACGAACACTATTAAAAATAGATTCGATGGGACCAATCTTTACAGCCGCGCTCCCTATAACGCCTCATTTGGCAATGTCTTTATATTAACTCGTATCTAAGCAGGCAACATAAATGTGAAAAAGTTTCGATCGTGTGAGACCATTTTTTCAATTATCACCCATATAACCGTTCCTGTGAAAAGGTAGCCTTTACAGGATATGGAAGTCTAATTTTTAATATTAATAATAATAAAATAATTTGATATGAAAATTAACTCTGGTAGGTTTGGACCGTATCAGTCATTTTTTTGGAATTCATGCCACATAAATTCCAATTCTTAATACTTTATGAAAGAAATACTTGAAGAATAAGAAAATTTTTGACAGAAAAATTAAATTTAGTAAATTTGAAGAAAGTCAGTTCAAGCTTCATGTCCTTTTTCCTTTAAAGGCTCGCATGAAAAGTATACTTTGGCTTCAAAACAAGGTCGCTTTTTGGTATTTTACCACAAAAGTAAATGAAAATAGTACTCGGCAAAGTGGTACAGGGCACCTAATGGTTTGTCTTGCTTGACTATAATGTTTTTTCTCATTTTTGAATAAAATAATCTCTAGTTTCAATAGACTAAATGACAGTTTTATTTTCTACTCTATAGAATAGGTGACTTAGGAGTAATTCTATTCTTGTTTTTATTTTTTCTTAGTATTTTTAAGAAATCTTCGGGTTAATACTCATTGGATTTGTTATTTACTGACGTGAATATTTCTAAGATTTGTTAGCGGATTGATAAAATTAGTATAATCCATACCTTTCTTCGGTGTTTAGGGGAAAAAATTTAAGTTAATATGTTACTTGCAATTTCAAGATATTCTGTTATGAAATTTCCATTTTGTCAGCTTCTCTTCTCTTTGAAACTAATAAAATATCTTTGAAAATTTTCATCTATCGATGGATAAGGAATTTGAATTATTTCTGCTTGAGTTCTCGTTAAATGAATGAATTGAATGGATTCCTTTTTTACAAAGTTTTCGATTTTTTAGTTTATATTTATACTACATAGGTGTTCAATTCTACCCGGCTTGTAATTCCTTTCTCGTTTTCTTCTTTTCAATCAATCAATAAAACTACTTGTAATTCTTCTAAACATATGAAATAAGGTTTTTTCTTTTTTTCAAAACTTAGGTATGGATATTTCCTCAAAGGAAACTTTACAAATTTTTCTCTTGAATGAAAAGAATATACGTTTTTTTTGTCAAGTTTTAAAGTTTGTTTCATAAAAGGAAAAGAATTTATTACGTATGTGTTATTAAAAATGTAACAAACAACTTTCGAACATTTTTCAAATTAAAAGAAGACATTTGTGTAAAATTATAGTTTTTATATGCAGAGAACGTAAAATATGTAGAGAATGGTTTTATGTAGAGAATGGTTTCAATAGAATATGGTTTCAAGTAGACAATGGTTTTATGTAGACAATGATTTTATATAGCGGATGGTTTTATGTGGAGAATGTTTTTAAGTAGAAAATGGTTTATGAAGAGAATGGTTTTATGTAGAATATGGTTTCAAGTAGACAATGGTTTTATGTAGAGAATTGTTTTATATAGGGGATGGTTGTATGTAAAGAATGGTTTTATGTAGAGAATGGTTTTATGTAGAGAATTGTTTATGAAGAGAATGGCTTTATGTAGAATATGGTTTCAAGTAGACAATAGTTTTATGTAGAAAATTGTTTTATATAGGGAATGGTTGTATGTAGAGAATGTTTTTATACAGAGAATGTTTTTATATAGGGAATGGTTTTATGTAGAGGATGGTTTTATGTAGAGAATAGTTTTACGTAGAGAATATTTTTACGTAGAAAATCGTTTCAAGTAGGAAATGGTTTTATGTAGAGAATGATTTTAAGTAGAAAATGTTTTTTTATGTAGAGAATGGTTTCAAGTAGACAATGGTTTTATGTAGAGAATGTTTTTATATAGAGAATGGTTTTATATAGAGAATGCTTTCATGTAGAGGATAGTTTTATGTAGAGAATAGTTTTATGTGGAGAATAGTTTTATGTTATAGTGATTTAGTTGCATTGTACGAGAATCAGATTTTTGCTTTAAGTTTAGAAAGAAATCTGCTCACTTGCGCATTAAGATTTAAAAGTAAGCCTTTTCGCTTATGTATATAAAGCATTAAAAAGAATTAAAAAAATTTCGAAATCTAGCATATTTGAGGGACACATAGGCCAACATAAACCGAAAATATTATCTTTCCTGGATTTCTCACTTATTTGTCATAAACTATGAGAGAAGTGAAAAAAGCCAATCACGTCCGTGAGGTGGTGAGTATACTACGTTCGAACTCAGCTAAATATAATTTTTTCATTGTTCTCAGTTAGGCTTTGGTTTACCTCAATAACTTATGCATCGAAATTTGTGAATATATCAGCTGCAAATTTGTTAGAAACTTTGCCTCTTTTTTCACGTAGATTGGCATTGAAAATGAGCATGAACTGTCAAACAATTCGCGTACTGTGTGATGTGAACTGAGAACATCTTTGTTTTCGAAATCACAAAAAAAAGACGGTTTCTTGCCCGCTATTGACAAACTATAGCAAATAAGTGTACAGTAACAATACAAAAATGGAAAAATCAATTACCTCCACCCGATAAAATAGATTATTGAAATCTAATTGCTTATGAAAAATTTAGAGTTCAACACATAGAGTCCATCCGTCTGTGTACCTTTGGGTTTGTCTGCTTATCTGTGTAATGTATGCGGTAGCCATTTTCCTGGTTGCAAAAACGAAGTTTTGAGTTTTTTTGTGAACACGTCTGGAAAATCGCGAAAAAAAGATACCTCAATATCAAATTTAGAATCCACCTATTCGCTTTCGCCCATCTCTTTTTCTATCTGGCTGTGCGCTTATCTTTGTAAAGTCTGTGATAATCATTTTCCAAAAATGTCCACAGTATTCCATAAAAATGGAAAAAAATTTACCATGCGTATCCAATGCTACAAAGTGTCGAAATTTCTTCCTTTGGTTGTTCCAAACAAAATGATAAAAGTAATATACCTCCTCCTTCGGTGATGAATGTAATAAAAAAGAAAATATGAAATTTCAATATTCTATGATGTTGGGTGTGGCCGTGAACGAATTTTTCTTCTTTTTACAGGCATTGTGGGATCGATTACCTTTCAGAAAATCTACTTGGAAAGTTTGAACGATGTATCTCTTGTTGTCGCATTTTATAACGAACATTTTTTGAATCAATATCAGCAGCTGTTGTGTTTTGATCGGTTGGACCCATTTTCAACACCAAACCACGTTCATAAACGTCAAAATGCTTTTGCCAAATTTATATTCGATATATCACATTCTCAACCGGAAGAGGCAGACAGATATTCTTAAATTCATTCAGAATTTTATACCAATCAAAACTATAAATATATTCCCCTGAAGTCCTTGAAGTTTTCTCCTTTTTTAACACAATGACTGCAACCTCATTATTCGTTCTTTCTGGGTAAGAAAACATACTTTTACGAAAATTACAAACTGGTAAAATACAAAATGCAGCAAACTTGCCGAAATCTATGAAAGAGAAAACTCCTCCTCATGCTTTTTCTCACACGGTCGTAAAAAGTCGCATTTGCAGACTTTGATGAAAGCGAAGATTGACAAGAATTTCGATGAAACCTATCAAGTAAAGGGATTAATGAAATTACTTCAGATAATCCAGCTATGAGAGATTACCATTAGTATAAGAGAATGGGATGTAAGGTTTGTGATGCTCGTAAGGTTTTTTTTAGTGGAGGATTTTGCTTAAGAAAAGTTAGTCGTATATTGTTGAGTTGAATAATGATAATTGAAGCAAACAAGCCTTGGAAAATTAGGTTCCATTAAATAAATGTACAAACAGGTAGTTTTGTAACAATATTTTATAACTTTCATTTTTTTTTTTTTTTTAAATATCAACATTTTATGCTTTTTGTGAGTATGAGTGGAAAGTACTTTTTGAAATTTAATTGCTTGGAATCCATTGAGAAATTTTTAAAATTATTTTTCAATGGTTTTAGCTTCCAAAAGCATGCTTTAAAAAGAGTTTGTAAAGAAGTACACGAATGCACAGTGAAGTGGTAACTGAGTTAAAATTATTATACATTTGTTGCTTAAACACAAAACGTAAAATACATTTAAGATCTTATGACTTCTTCTTTTCCTGTATTCCTGAAGTATTATTTCTCTAAAATCAATTTTCCATTATATTTGCCGACTAAGGAGAGCTTTTGCTAACTTTGTCTTGACGTTCGTAATCCCGATGAAATATTTGTGTTACGCTCGTCATTATTTTAAATGCAAACTCGTCTCCCGTTAAAAAGATCTAAGTTGTATGAAAAAAAAAAAAAAAAAAAAAAAAAAAAAACGGAAACAGGAAATTGCTGTACTATATACTACACACACACAAGCTATATGTCTTTTATGTTATTCTTATTAACTTTTCCCAATTACTGAATTTTACATTAGATGTTTATAAATCTTTATCACAAAATGCAAATTTTAATGAATTAAATTGTAAAGAATGTCAAACCTTTCTCAAAATGATTTTTTGTACACTCAAATGCTGAACATAGTGGATGAAAGTCAATGATTTGATTTTATTTGTTTTTCATTTCTTTCAAGTCAAGGACCGAATAACTATAACAATATATTTTAAATATAATTGTTAAATAGTTTTGCTTTATAGTTTAAATTTTAAATCATTATCTAGGATATCAGATAAATTTAACAGTCAAGCGCTTAGAACTAATATCGAATAATTGTTCTAACTACTAACGACGATCTCAACCACATTTATTGTCAGGATATTCTTTGGTTTAATGAAAATGTGGAGTTGAAATGTACAAAGAATTAAAAAATTTTGATGAATTTGAATCTCAGATTTTGTTGTTGTAATTAAAAGAAGAAAGAAAGTAAAATAATAACTATACAATTAGTCAACAAAACTTATTTAGATGGATAACAGTAAAGAGTTGAAAGAAATTTTGTTAATATACTTAGAATTCGAAATAGTAAATAATGAATTAAAATTGAAGAAAAATCAAAATTTACAACGAATATACTTACACCGTAGGTTCATCAATTTCATTTAATATCCAAACTAGAAGGATTTGCAAAGACTAAGTTAGTTAGCATTTGGTTTTATTCCAAATGTGAAGCGAAATGTTATGAAATGATGACAATCTCGTTACTGGAAATAAGTTCACTTGAAGTTTTATAAGGAATTTTCTGCAGACCTTAGTTCACGGAAGATTACGAAAAATACTTAAACAAAAACATAATTTTAATTAATAATATTAATAGAAAAAAAATCTACACAGATTTCTTTTTGAAAATCTCCTAATAAATCTTTGTATTATTGTTATTAGGAGATGCGTGCTATTTAAATATAATAACGATATAACCTAACCGCTTTATGAATCTCTGCATTACTGTCATTAGGAAATGCGCGCTATTTATGTGTTCCAGGCTGTATATTCCTATGAATTTCTTCTTTGTTAACAAAGTGGTAACCCTACACTCTTTATGGATCCTTGTGTTATTGTCATTAGGAGATGCGCGCTATTTATGTGTCCCCGGCTGTATATTCCTATGAGTTTCTTCTTTGTTAACAAAGTGGTAACACTACCCTCTTAATTAATCTTTGTATTACTGTCATTAGGGGATGTGTGCTATTTATGTATTCCCGGATGTATATTCCTACCAGTATCTCCTCTAATAACAAATGGTAACCCTATCCTCTTTATGAATCTCTGCATTATTGTCATTAGGAGATGCGGGCTATTTATGTGTTCCAGGCTGTATATTCCTATCAGTTTCTTCTGTCATTTTTTTTTAACTATAACCCTAATCTCTTCATGAATTTTGAAGTTATAGGTTTCTTTTTAAAGATCTCTTAATAAATCTTCGTATTACTGTCATCAGGAAATTGCCTGCTATTTATGTATCCATGGCTGTATATTCTTGTCTTGATAACAAATGGTAACCCTATCCTCTTTATAAACCGTTAAGTTGAAGGTTCCTTTTTAAAAATTTCTTAACAAATCTTTGTATTATGAGATGCGTGCTATTTATATGTCACCGGCTGTATATTCCTGTGAGTTTTTTCTTCGTTAACGAATGGTAACCCTATGCTTTTGGTGGATTACTAAGTTGCCTTAGAGTAAAAATAATTATTGTATGGCCACCGAACTTATAGAGAAGAGGAATTTTTTAATTTTCAATCACCAGTTAAACGTAAAGACAGATAAAATAATAAAGATTCTAGCATTAACATAGAACTGCTTACATAGTCTTCGTAGAATTTTTCACATATTTATTTTTAAATGCTAACAATAATATGATCAAGTTAATATAACTCAATCTCTTGGAAGTTGGTATAAAAGTTAATGGATTTTTGCTCTTCCCCAAGAAAAATACAATTTGGTAACCAAACTAAATAAATTTAAATTTTGTTTTCAAGTAAAGGCTATGCATCGTCGAGTTTTAGTTTCCTTAATGCTTTAGAGTGATTAAGGAAAGGCTGTTTTTTTTTTTTTTTTTGCTTTGTCTATGGCATGCAAAGACTAAGAATGTTTTTTTTATATTCGGTCAAAACAATCTTCTTTGCTTGCGTTTATTTGTTTATATCTTCTGTGTGTTTTTCATTGAGACTTTTCGTTTTTAAATGACTAGTTTAGGGAACATTTCCATCTTCTTGCCTAGTGGTTCTCTTATAAAGTTTTGCTTGTTTTGTTTTTAATGCAAAACTTAAAAAATGTCAACACAAACATGTATTCATTTTTTTCTTTTTTTGAATTTATTCAGTAACTTAAAGTGACTTTTATCAAAATCTTTCAGTCTATTCACATAAAAAGTGGGAAATAAAACGTTAAAAAAGGGCTTATAGGCAAGTGTTGAAAAAGTTTTTCTTTTTTTAAGCATTTCAAAATCAATAAAGTGATATTAGTTTTAGGATGGATTCTTGAATCACCAACTTAAACCAAAGCGTTATAATTGCGAAATATTTCATTGAATGTGAAAACATCATCGATCGGGATGATTTCTATTTATTTATCTGTCTGTCGGCTTTTAGATAATTATTTTTTGCGGCCTACAAGTTAGAGATTTGGTATATAGCGGATACGTTTTCAGCCGGTTAGTTTTCCCACTGCAATTTTAGTTGTCTCTAGAAATAGTTGCGCGGAGTTTCTAATCGGTCTGACAAACCGCTACCGAGGAGAACTTTGACTGCTTTCAACGATAACCGGCGAGAAATTGCCGCGAACATCAGCACGTTCCCTCTAAAACCGGCATATTCTCGCGAAACCGGCACATTCCCGCAATAACCGCCATATTCGGTCCATTCTTGCAAAAACTGGCACATTCCGGCGAAAATCGACACATTCCCGTGAAAACTGGCACATTTCCCGAAAACCCGGCACATTACAGCCAAAATCGGTACATTTTCCTAAAAATAATTCGAGGTTTCTTACGAATTTCGGCGCATTTCTTTTTCCATCGTTGACGTGCTGATCGACGCGTCATAACCATTTTCACGCTTAATCTGTGACCACCAATCAACATTGTATAAAATATATCACGTCTTTCTATCTAAGCTTTTGCGAATATGAGTCTTTCACGAGACAAATACACCGAAGAAACTGGCTTAATGTTGATCGGTACAAATTAATTATATATTGCGAGATGCATTTCTAGGCCTCACAAGCCGAAAGTTAAATCCCTACTCCTCTGTAGTCCGGGTCGTTTCCTGCTATCAAAACTATTTTCACTACGGTTCGGAGAAAGCACTGAAAATAAATTGCTGTTCATCTGTTATCCATAATCACTGACTTTACATATGGTCTTGATGAGCAAAAAATGTTGTTGTATCCATTAATTCCCTGTTCTTGTCTTTTTCTTAACATCCGTTCCTCGGTCCGCCCGTATTTTAATGTAATATTCAATTAGTTGAATATAATTTTTTTTTAGTTATGAAAAACTAATGCATTGGAAGTCTACATATCACTTTTCATTTCAATTTAATTTGCAATTCATAGAAATTAAATTGTGATAACATTCTATTTGAATTCCTTTTTTGATGGCCCGGTAATCTAAAATGGAAACCGCAAAATGTTACTGATGAGAGAGACATTGATGTCATTCCTCAACATTAAACTCAAATTGCCAGCATACATCGCTGTGTATAGATACATACGTCTTTTTGAAGTTTTCTTTCTTTCATTTGCTTTTGAATAATAATAACAAGAAAATGATTTGTTTATGTGGTTGCTTTGTTATTTAGCAGCTCAAAGAAGTAAATTTCTCGGAAAATATTGTTTTTTCTCTTATTTCAAAGCAAACACAAAGCAAACGAAAGCGTAAAATCTGATGTGGCCACAGGCACAATTCCACTAAACAACACCGGAAAACAAAGAGCTTAAGACAGATAGACAGACAGGTAGAATATAAAAAGAGCACAAGTATGAAAATTATATTCGGTTGCGACCGAATCTTCTGTACCCATCAATTTTAGCTTAAGTTAAATTTCGAAAAATCCCAAAGTTTCGATAATAAAGTAACAATATGAAGTGGCAGATTTTTTCCATTTTTAAGGAACGCCTTGTGTCTATTATAATTTATCAGTAGTGAACAGAATACCCACAGAACCCAGAAATCTACTGAGGACAGATTTTTAAAATTTTTGTTATACTGCAGGCATGCTGTTTGATCGGGACATGGTACAGACGGACACTCGGACAGACGAACAGAGATGCACACGGAGACGCGGACAAACGTACAGATGGACAAAATGATAAGGGGATACACGGTCAGAGAGGCATATGGACACACTAAGAGATGGACATATGGACACACTGGCTAATGGACACATGGACAGAGGAACACACGGACAGGTGGATAAATGAACAGAGGGACACACGGACAGAGGGACAGACGGACACATCGACAGAGGGACATACGGCCATAAGGACACACAGAGAAAGGGACACACCCACATATGGATAAATGGACAGACGAACAAATGGACGTATGGACACATGGGCAGAGGGACACATCGGAGATAGATAAACCAACCGAGGGACACGCGGACAGAGGGACAGAGTAACGCAGACATAAGGACACACCGAGAGTTGGACACATGGACAGAGGGACACATCAACAGAGGGACACATGGACAGAGGGACACATGGACAGATGGATACATGGACAGAGGAACACATGGACAGAGGGACACATGGACAAAGGGACACATGGACAGAGGGACGCATGGACACAGGGACACATGGACAGAAGGACGCATGGACGGAGGGATACATGGACGGAGGGACACATGGACGGAGGAACACATGGACAGAGGGACACACGCACAAATGGATAAAGGGACAGAGGGACACACGCACAAATGGATAAAGTGACAGAGGGACACACCGACAGACAGACAGACGGACAGGCGCACAATACTTAAGTCGATTCTGAATTTGATGATGGTCAAGAATATATACACTTTATAGGATCTCTGAAGGTTCATTTTGCGCATTGCAAACAAAATGACAAAATGAATATACCCCCAGCATTTTCGGTGGTGGGTATAAAAAAGGTAAAATAAAAATAAAACATATCTAGAAAGGTTTAACATTGTCGTCCACCATTACTTCTTTTTTTTTTCAATCATTTTGTTTCCGTTCATAACATAGTGAAGACTTAGCACAGCGAGCTTATAAGGGTATATTTACCTTTTTCTTTAATATTAAAATGCCAGTAAGGAATTTAGTATTTAAACAAGAAAAATGTCTACAAATACAAAACATACAGGATTCCGTGCAAACAACAAACAAGGAAAGCCTAGTAGACAGCGGAAGTAAGGCAAAAGCCCGCATTGTTAAAAAGAAAAAAAATATGAAATTTATTTCTATTTATGAGTTCATATAAGTTAAAGAAGTTTAAGTAAAGCTTCTCATACTAGTTATTAAAGTCTATACCAGGGGTGTTATTACTTCAAAGATATACGCATTAGAGACTTCATAAAAAACATATATTTTTTATTAGGAGAAGATTTTGTGAGATTAAATCCAGGCTTATTTGCTAAAATATTTACATGGTCTAGTTTGGTAGTAGTAGCAGTAGTAATAGCAGAAAAACGAAAGTGATATGAAATAGCTTGCACTTTGCGAAGTCCAACTACAGAATGAAAACTTTTTCTATATACATGATAAGACTCACACAACAACATAAGGTAAATATACAATCTAAGCAGTAGAACTACCATAATGTCTACCTAGTGCGCATATATGTTCATTATTATTTTTCTCTTTCTCCTTAATAAAGTAAAAGGAGTGAGGTCTTTTCATAACTCTATTTTAAATAAGAATTTTTATGCATTAAAGACTCATATAAATATTTCTTTTTTGTAAGATATTTTTTTTTTTTTGTTTATAAAATTTTAAATAGGATCCTATTTATTTTGCTTAAATATTTTGAAAAGTTGCAAATGCTTTTTATTTTTAAGAAAAATAAAATGAAAAATAAAAAAAAAAGGGAAAAAGGGAAAAAGGAAAAAGCAAATCCCATAAACATACATACAAATCCATGTATTTACTCATTTATGTGTACAAACCGCCCAACCATGCATACATACATATTTTATTAAGTACTTATGTTTGTCATGTGTTTGTGTACCTACTGACAAAGGGTTGTTGTTCTCGTTGTTGCTACTTTGCTTCGCATTGGTTGGCAGACAACAAAATGCAATGTTATGTGTATTTTAACACTGCAAACATTACTCATACGCCAACTCTGCTCCTGCATATGCAATGCGTATTGTATTTATATGTATACGTAGTTACAAACATGCTTTCGTTTCAATCTTTGTTTTTTTTTTTTGTTGTTTTCATTTCAGTTGATTCCATATGTATTTGCACACAAACGTATATTGTTTATTTGAATATTTTAGCGTTATTGTTGTTGTTTATGTATTACGTTTGGTTTGATGCGTATTTTCGCGTGGTTTAACGCTTTTACAAGTTTTTATATTGACTTTGGTTGCATTTGCAGTAAGTAAGAAATGTGCGCCGCTATGTGTGAGTAATAAGGGACCTTTTTTTTTTGTTTTAAATTGTCATTTATTTTTTACCCCAGACCTTCTTATCCTTTTCAAAGAATATTTTTTAAATGGCTTTTATTAAGATAATATTAATTGTTCCTCTTGTAGGTAGTTTTGTTAAGTAAAAATTTAAGTTTTTTTTTTTTTTTTTTTTAGATAAAGAGTGAAGAATTGAAGTCGAAATTTCTTAAATGTAATTATTACGAATGATATCCATTACGACGAATATTACGAACGTTTTTGTTGGTATAAAGTTCTCAATTTTTACGGGTTTTAGAAAACCATTTATTTGTCTAGGTCTTATCGGTGATACAATTTTTTCTCTATTTCATTTCGTTTGATATTTTTTGCTTGATTTTTGTTGGGTACAAATTAATTGGCGTTTATGTCAGATCTATTTAAAAATTATCACCCAATCATTTTCTCTCCTGTGTAGCCTCCTCTGTTTAGTTTAGTTTTCTTAAATTAATTACAAACTTTACTATTAATTTAAAAACTAAAACAAGTATTTTATGAATGAGTTGTGATATTTTCATCGGTAAAGGTGGAAGTCGTTCGGCAAAGTTCGTTACAGGGTGATTTGTGAAATTCGAAATTGTTGAGAACGATACCGAATTGATGTTTTACGCGACACTTCCGTTTACAGCGGCAATGTCTTCAAAAGACTGACTGCTATGTTGCGGCAAAGGAAATTTCAGTCCCTATAGTCGACCCAATTTCTTTAAATTTTTCGACTACTCTTCAAATTGCTGACACTTTAAGTGCGCGTTCTCGACCGAAAATTCCGCGAAGTTTGCGAATGGTCTCAGCGTAACTTTCTACATTCTACAATTCTAAGCAAATAAAAGGAAACTTTTACAGCCTAACTTGATGCCAGTCAATGCTTACATGTACTTTCTCTTTATTGCTCTCGTCGGGAGGCAGTGATGTGATCTACATGAAGAGAGTGATCGATAAACTTATACATACGGACACTAATGTAGAGAATAAGACACTTGACGGACATAAAAGAGTCGGATCATTTTATATAAAAACCCACCTTTTTAAGTAATTTTAATTTTTTATGTGAGATAAGCTGAGTTCGCCGGTGGCATAAAAAATGAATTTAACCCAAGCTTACCCATTACGTAAAGGGGGTTTGGCATGGAGTTATTTACAAACGAAAAACAAATTTCAAATAATATTCCATGCGCTGATTGTGTCTTTTAATGTGGAAATCATATTGGCGGACAAAGTACTTAACGTGCTCTGCTCACACATTACATAAAAGTAGTCTGACAAAGAGTTATTTAGAAATCAAAAATCAAATTTCAAATAATATTCCATACACTAATGTCAAGTTTTCTCTAATATGTAAATCATATTTGCGGACAAAGTACTTTACGTGCTCTGCTCACACATTACATAAAAGTAGTCTGACAAAGAGTTATTTATAAATCAAAAATCAAATTCCAAATAATATTCCATACGCTAATGTCAAGTTTTCTCTAATATGTAAATCATATTTGCGGACAAAGTACTTTACGTGAGTTTAAAACAAAATAATTCTATTGCCCTTCTGTAAGTGTAGTCTCGAATATATATTATAAAGTTTCTCGAAGAACTACGCAATAAAAAAGTGCTCAATTTAGTTAAAACTCAATGTTTGGCTTCGATAATCCAAACACTTTTTCGGTAATTCTTCCAGTATTCATTTTCAAGCGAAATCAACGAACAATATGTAAAAATAAAATTATTTTTTTTTAATTATTCCCCATATCATAACTAAAATATTTTTAAAAAAGTACACCAATACTATGAAGAATTTAATATATTGGCTTCTGATGGAAAGGTCAATATTTAATAATTCAAATGCAAACAAATCATTTCCTATGAAAAGCTATTTGCAAAACCATTGTTTACGCAGAGTGTTTATTTAATTTTAATTTCTATTTTTTGTTGTTTCTTTTTTTTTTGCTTTTAAATAAACTTGCATCAAACTATATATCAATACTTCCCTTAAGGGTTCAATTCAACTTTTAAAAAAAAAACTGAATAAATTTATACTTTTCATTTAGTTGGTTAATTTAATTAGTTGAAAACTTTTCATAAAAACGAAACTAAATACTTTTTAAAAGCTAACATTTACTACTAACAGAAATGATTTTATATACGCAGGTTACTGTCAATGAACATATCTTTGCATAGACATCGAACATAGAAGTATGGAAATGATTAAATGAAGGGTTGTGCCATTTTCATGAGAATGAAATCTCGTAGATAAATTATTCAAATAATAAATTTACTTAAATAGTTAGATAAATAATTGTATGTTACATACGTAAAGAATGAATTATCCTTCTCGGAATAATTCATATAAATCCTCTGTGTAAAGTCTTGGATAAGTCTTGTGCATCTTGCCCATGGCTCTATGAGATTACTATCGTTTCTTAGTTTCCTGATTTCATGATCATTAATAGAGAAAAAGTATACGGTTTCAAATTAATCGAAGACAAGGAATTTTACCTTTTATTTCAATTCCAACTCATTCCTTGCTTAATACCACAATTACTTCATTATTAATATTATAAAAAAAGAATCGATCCTAATCAGTCGATGTGATTATTTGTTTATGACTACAATTTAGTCTATTGGACCCTCATAAATATTATCAATGTTCGGATTACTACGGATAAGAAAACTAAAATCACGTTTTTTGTACGCGATCGCCACAAACCTCCTCTTCTTCTTCCTTACCTAACTCTCAAACAAGTTAGCATTTCCATTTAGTATAATTCATTCACTTCCGAAATCAACTGTTGCTGTTACGAATGCAATAATTCTCATTCAATAATATAATCCTAAGCTTACGGCTACGAAACTCTAAATTTATTATATACAATACAAATGTACAATAATTAAAACCACAAAGAGTCATAAGTTAATAAGTTAACTTAAGTAACGTAAAATAGAATGTTTAAAACTATCATAGAATCAAGCATAATATAGCCTAAGTATGGGCGTAAATGCGATTTTGGTACTTACTCAGATACTCTAAAGATATGATTAAAACGTAATAATAAAGGAAATGAATACATTGTTCAATAAAAAATATTGGCTGTCTATGCTTACGTTTGCAGATATATGAAATATGTGTGTGTAAATTATATATAATTCTTAAAGGGAAAATTGTTTATTTGCTGCTTCGCTATGTATTAACAGGAAAAATTACATAAATACAATAATAGAGATGTAATGGAAACTGAAGTATTTATATTTTTTCAATCTATCGCTCTCTACTGTGTTGAAAAACCGGCATTAAAGAATCAAATTGAGTTGTACTTTATATACATAAAATTCGATAAAATTAGTAAATGAAAGGCTGTCCGATTAAAATTAAACTACACACATTTTATTTTATATATAAAATAAAACTTTTCTGTTATTATATATAATAAAATTTTTGCTTTTCTATGCTCTCCATAAAAGGATAGAATAATGTATTATTTCACTTTTTGCATCTTTAAAAAAAACCCTTTAAGTATCCCCAATAAAGCCAATAAAGTCACAAGCTTGTTTAGATGACTTTTCGTATGCTTTTCATAAAAATTGCACAAAATTCTTACCAAATGTCTTACTAGTGTCCAGATGATATCTATGGAACAATATAAAAATGGAATTAAGAAAATGGAACAATATGAAAAATGAATTATAAGTAGATTTCCGACAAATGAAGATTATAATCAATTTGAATTTGATTTTATAAGACTTTTATCGTATTTACTATTTAGACCGATCAAGAGTAACATATATAGAATTACAGAGTATTTACGATTCATATTTCGATAATTATATTTCTTTCTATATATAAAAATATTTAACAAATATAAAACAATGTATTTAAAGGGCTTAATAAAAAGATTTTCTTGTCTGTATATTAGTTTAGAATGACGAGAGTATTACTTATTATTATTACTAAGGAGAAAAAGTAAAATACATATACGACGATATACGATAAACATTTTGAAGAAACATTTTGTATTACGAGTATAATATTTTCAATATTTCTACTCAATATATATGTTTCTTGCGTTATATATTATTACAATTTCAATAATTGACCAATTTGCTGATGTTTTGATTTCGGCAAATTTTTAGTCAGAATATCATCAGCAATGATATCGTTTATCGGACAATATTTCAAAACGAACTGTCGAACTGTCTTACCTAACATAATGATATCGGACCTTGATATGTTTGCCTCTAATGTGCTAGAAAGGATTTATGGTCAGGTCAGTTTTTCTATATTTTGATTATTGACATTAATGCGTATAGAATTACTTTCACGGTTTCTGACGTCTTGGATAAAACATACAAAAGATATGTGAATTATTTGGCAGCCTTAGACAAGGCTATATGCTCGGCTTCAATGCTGCTTATATACAGCTGCAGCGGTAGATTGCCTTTTAGATTATCGTGTTATAGCACGCTTTCTAAGAAAAAACACAAAATCTCGTAAATGATTTACGATTTCAAACATCTACGCCCCAATCCGCATTAATGTATCCTACAGTCTGTTCATCACTCAGTACATAATTTAATTTCCAATTTTCGATACCAATAAGATAAAGTAGAATGTACTTTAGAGCTGATATAAACACTAGTCGTGCGAGTTTAACAATAGAGTTTTGGTCTTCGTGTTAAAGCGAGATACGTAAGACCTTCAATTATCCAAATTATCGATTGGTATTCTTTTTGAAAGACACTTTTGCACTTTATTTGTTCTGTTCTGTTAATTTGAAAAATAACTATGGACTCTTTGAGTCCTTAACCTAATGAGTATATATTATTTATTATTAAAAAGAAGAATTAAAATGCACATACGATACACATTTCAAAGAAAGAATTTATGTTACAAGTATAATTATATTTTCAATATATAGAAGACGGCATAAATTCTTTTAAATGCCTAATATAGGATATCGTTTCTATAAAATAATCAACGAAAAAAAAAAAAAACTTTATATTGTAATGCTGTGTAATGCATTAAAATTAATCCACAAGTATACAAGTATATAAGTATACTTAAATGTTCTCTCTTTATATTTCTGGACGGTCTCTATATTGATGAGTTGTTTTTCAAACACTAGCACTACGTACATATGTGCATAGTCATCAAATTGAATTACGAACCAACCAATAAAGGAAAAATTTAATGAAAAGCAAATTTAATTTTATATATTTTTTTTAAATTTTTTATTTTTATTTTTCTTATTTTGTTTCATTTCAATTTTTGTTTTATTTTCTCCTTCATTCTTTAAATTCATTTGCTCTTATATATAAATATATATGTATATATATATACTAGGGTTTGAGATTGCATCAATATTTCGAGTGGCTTCAGAAGGTACGCGTTTGATGATGAATCCCTTCTTGTTCTCACCTCCTCGCTTCTCACTCTTTTCCTCTGTTTCTTTATTTAATCACTTGCATATGTGTAATGGTTATATAAACATACACATGCATACACACACACACACACACACACACACATGTATGCATTTGATTATGTGTTTAATTTAATCGAAAACATTTTCACAACTTTTCAATATATTTGTGTAACAGCAAAGAGTCTTCTCTCACACACACATATGTGTATGGTACATATACATGTGCTCAGATTCGTGTTTAACTATAGAATTACTTTGCATCCGCATTTGTAGTAAAACTTCCCAGGATTGCTGGAATTATTTGCTGATACTTACCGAGATCAATATGTATTTATAGTACTTGTCCTTTAAAAATATACATAAAAAAAGATTTGTATTTATATATATATATATATACATATACGTATACATATATATCTGGGTTGTATGGCATTTATTTACACATATTGTAATAAATTTCTTTATATGAGATTTTGTAATTAAGTAAATTTGTAGTCTGCGTAATGTATGCGGTGAGTAACAAGTATTTAAATTAAAAGTGTGTACTTAAAATTTCTCTTGTGCATTGTAAACTACTAGCTAGAACCATATTTAAAATGCAATTGGTTTTGCTTTATCAATGCGAAGCAATGCTATAAAAAAAAAAAATCTGATTGTAAAACTTTAACTTCCACGTAACTAAGGAGAGCTTACAAATGTTGGTTCTCACGTTGTGTTCTCACTTTTATTTTAAAATAAAAGGAGCCATGGCATTCGTCTGTTGGACAATCTTGCTTGTTTGAAATGTGCAGTTTTTTAATGTAAAAAAAAAAAGAAAAAAAAGAAGTAAAATAAAAAATTTAAACATTAAAAAACTTAATCTTCGTATGTAATTTAGCATTTAGAGAACTTTATAGGCGATATATTAAGCATCCGCGGTTTTTTTAGTACACTTTTATACCTACCATCGAAGGTGAAGGGTATATTTCATTTGGTCATTTGGTTTGTAACTACCAAAAGGAAACTTCGGAGACCCCAAAAAGTACGTCAAATTTAGAATCGATTTAAACTTTTTCGTCTGTCCATCTGTCTGTCTGTTGCAAACATTCTCGTTACCACAAAAATTAAGATATCGGCTTCAAATTTGCCAGAAACATTGGAAGTTCTTCCACGCAGGTTAGTATTGAAAGTGGGCTAAATCGGTCAAAGGACAAACTTACAATACACCGTAGACGAAGAAAACCTCTGCCTTTTTGGAAGAAAGAAAAATTGAATTTTTAGTCATTACTCGTAAACTATGGCAGATAAAATTATGAAAACTTTCAAAAAATTTGCGCTAGCTATCCCGGAGTCTCTTTGCAAAAATGGAAAGGATCGATCACGCCTACTCGATATAATAGAATATTGAACTTTGATTTCTTTTTAAAAGATTAAGAAAGATGCTTGTGGAACCATATAAAATGTATATATTATTAATCAATATGAAATTCGGAATCCACCAAGATTTATCCGCTGATACGTCTGTCCGTTTGTCTGGCTGCTTAACTATCTAATGTCTATGGTAAACATTGGGCATCAAATTTGACAGAAACATTGGAAGTTCTTTCACTGCCACGCCGACTTATCACAATTTAGTTTGTCCCCTTTTTTTGAAATAAACGTGATGAGTATAAAAGATTCGACACAGCTGAATAGAATTTTCTTCATTGTTGAGCTTCTTTTTGTAGCCTGCTCTTTTCAAATGACTTCAAATTGTCTCATTGATTAGCGCGTCCGTTATTACCTGACAGGTTGCATACCGATCTTGCTCCACCAGTTATAAAAGTTTATCGACTTTTCCAGCGACTGGCCGACCAAAGCGTGGTTGATCCTTGGCATGAAAATTTCCAGAATGGAATCGAGCACTCCTGAATCCGTTGTTCACTCATAGCATTCTCACCATATAATTCAAAAATTTTTCAACAATTTTTGTTAGCATTTTTAAATTATGATGCATATGTGTTTTGCATCCAGCTTTACATTCCGGTGCAAAGCTTCTTCTAATTGGTTAAGCTAGAGTTTTTAATTTAATTAAAAGTAAATCTTTTTTATAAGAGAACCATATGACACCATAAGGAGAATAATTGTGTTAATTAAATACGAGCAGATTTGTTCAGTTTTAAGAAATTTAATCTCAACTATCTAATCTATCTATTAGGAGTACGAGTAATTTTCTACTGATTTTCTTATTAAAATTGAAAATTTATTCTAATAAATTTGCACGAAATATTTTATTTAAAATATTATCCTTCGTTAGCCACAACTTCTTTTATCTTTAAGGAAGAATATGAATTCCTTGTCTTAGGGATAAATAATTTGTTGGTCTCTTGAGATTATTGACGAGGGAACAAATTTTAGAATTAATCGTTTAGACAATAAATCGTCGTTTAAAACAAGCGTTCATTAAACGTCGGAAGATGATCACGACCGTCGTCATCTATATTTTTCTTTAACCCTTTGCACTCGAGGGCACTCGAAACTCGAAGACTCCACTATCTAGGCAATAAAAATAATTTTCAGTTCGTAATATAAGGGCAAAGACTAATCGTAAGAAACTACTACTTAAAGCCAAGAAATTAGGCGCCGATATAATGTAGGCTGTATTATTGTATTTCTTTTGAATGGTCTTTCAGATGTGTCTCCACTTTTAAGCCGAATGCACTTAACTACTACTCCTTTTTTCATCGTCTTCCCAACTATAAGCCTTCCGGTAGATGAGCGTGCCTACATTTACAGAAGACATCAGAAGAAAAGAAAACAACAGCAAGCTTTTTAATACTTTTATGTCTTTGCGTCCAACTACAACTAATTTGATCGCATAAAGTATCTAAAGATAGAAGATTAACATCAAAAGTGATGGACGTTATGAAAAAGTTCCTTAGGCAGGTGTAAGGGATAATTACATAAGAAGAGAAAACAATAGTATGAGAATTTTTCCTTTCTCTCTTGCGAGACTTAAAAGATACTTGTCAAACTGTTGAATAACTTGTAAATTCAAGACAAGAGCGTTAGACACATACACGGCAAACGAATGATGATGTTTTTTTGCGATATGCTAGCAACGAAGTAAATTGCAAAACTTTTTGATAGTTTCTACCGTTTGTTTTTTGTCTTCTGTTTCGTAAAGACACTAACACTCTAACTTGCAAATTTTCTCTTTTTTGTTTTGCTTTTCATTTTCTTCTAGTTCTCGATGTATAGTCTTAGTTTTTTCAAAACACTTTGAAAAAAATCCAATTGTTTTTGTATTGACACACCATACAGTCAGACTTTTTTTTTTGCACTGTGCGAACACATAAAATTGCGTTGCATATGGTTCACTTACTTGTAATAAAGCGTAAAACTTCAAATTCATTTATTATAAAATATTTTTAGGGTTTTTCCGTTTTTTTTTTTTTTTTTTTTTTTTGAAATTCGTCCAAAAAGCTTTTAGTGGCTGTTAAATTTTTATTAATAAAAAATATTCTGACTTTTCTTTGAAGAAAAGTTTCGATAACCATCCGTCACACTTAGATAAGATTAGCGTATGGCAACAGCAAGTTGAGAGCGTTTCATGTCGAGAAACATAAGGTTTTAGATGATGTGAAAGAGAAAAAAATACGTTTAATAGTCTGGGAGTAAAGTAAGTTTAGATGGAAGAGAAAAACCGCGCGTGTTCTGCAAACTTTTGCAAATTATGGAAAAGCTTTGCAGTAATAAACAAAATGAATCAACTGACGAACACGTAACAATCATAATATTTGTTACCAATGTGTGGCGTCAGAATTTATACCGTCTAAACGTATCTAAGGGCGCATAGTCTACGCTATCTATCTATCTATCTATCTA
>KK351148.1:563761-574004 GCA_000671755.1 Glossina brevipalpis
TTACACAAAAACAAAAAGATTATCATCGCATCTTCATCAAATTGTAAGAAGTTGTTTGATTTTGATAATAAGCGAGTTTTCTGACTTAATCTGACAGGTGCTTTCTTTTTTAGGTAAAATGTTATGGTTTCATTGTTTGTATGTGTGTAATATTCTTGTTATTAGTATTGCTTTTAATCCCAAAAATCCTGTGAGGAAACAGTAAACAAGGAAGGCTATTTGAAAATTCTTCAGGATTCCTCTTGGATTCATTCATTAACAGAATAATGATCATAAGCATTCGTGTAAATTACGCTTAAACTTTCCGAACAATAAGGAGAATGAAAAGAGCTTAAAAATAAGGCAATCACCATCTTAATCACCTCAGTTTTCGACCATTGAACTTGTTTAGGATGAACTTGACAAAAGGATGATAAATCGATATCCTGCTTAGAGCATTTGTTGCCACTATTAGAAAGCGAATGGATCAAGTTGAACAAAGACTATTTTAAGAAATTAAGTCAAGAAGAACAATTAAAGATAATAAAAGAAAAGGTGTAGATAATAAAAGAAAATGTATAGATAATAAAAGGAAAGGTGTAGACAATAAAAGAAAAGGTGTGGACAATAAAAAGAAAAGGTGTACATAATAAAAGAAAAGGTGTAGATAATAAAGAAAAACCTGTAGATAATAAAAGAAAACGTATAGATAGTAAAAGGTGTAGATAAAAAAGGAAAAGGTGTAGATAATAAAAGGAAAGGTGTAGACAATAAAAGAAAAGATGTGGACAATAAAAAGAAAAGGTGTAGATAATAAAAGAAAAGGTGTAGATAATAAAAGAAAATGTATAGATAATAAAAGAAAAGGTGTAGATAATAAAGGAAAAGGTGTAAATAATAAAGAAAAACGTGTAGATAATAAAAGAAAAAAAGTAGATGATATAAAAAGTTGTGGATAATAAAAGAAAAGATGTACATAATAAAAGAGAAAGTTGGACGCTTTGATGAAACTAGAATATTAATTTATGTTCAGATTATATTTTGAATTTTTATTTTGTTCATATTAGTTTTTGTTTCATTTATAATTTTCTATCAGTACAAATAAATTTATATGGCTTTGTTACGTTTTATTTGATATTACCTTGCTAAAGTTTTGCAAAAAAAAAACAAACTGAAAACAAAAATATAATTAATGTAAATTTTTTGAACAATTCTTATTTTTTTTATAGATTTTCTCCTTAGAAAAAGTCTTGCTATTTGAAAGAAATTTTTTATTCAATATTCTCGCGAGTAGCGTTGAAAACAGCTCAGTAATCAATGCGATTAATCAAAAGCCGTTATACAAACTTTTCGCTTCGCAAAGCCTTAGTAACGGACTATAAACATATTTCATTAGAAAGCTGTATATATGTACGCATTCTTGTTCATATACATTATTTATTTTTATTTCTAATTGAGGTTTGCTTGTTGGTTTCTTATCGATTTTTTCATTCTAACATTTTTTGTTAAAAAAAATTTAATATTTTTTTTTTTTTTTTTGGTTTATCTTAAACTGTAATCTTAACCATAACATTATAAACAAATTTAAATTTGTAAATATATCCATTAACGCATGTGGTTTGCCCGCTCAGTCAAATGTTTGGAAAATCAAAGCACATTTAAATTTTATTATTAAACCTAATTTACTGATATTTGTTATTACAAATTCAACTGTAATTTTTATTTCATTTAAGCTTATTGGACGACTGACTGACTTACGCGCTGAACATTCATTTGGATTCATTTCCAACAACAGTCAAATGTGTTGTTCATTGAGCTGTATAAAAAGTCTCCGTAGTTTTTGGCATTAGATGGTATTAATACCTATATATCTGGCATCACTTACCTGGTTGCCTGAAAGGAATACGTCCTTAAAAGGTGAAATTTCTGTTCACATTTTTTGTGAAGATAGTTTTCTAATTCGTTGCTCGAGTAAAAAGTTTTGTTGATTTGGAAATGAGTGAAATATCCGAAGAAATATGTTAGGCGATGATTTTTTATTAAAAAAAAAAAAAAGGTAAAAGCCTTGTAAAAACTTGTGAAAAATTTGTGAGTATACGGGGAAAATACTGCGAACGAAGGCCCCACAAGTGGTTCGTTCGATTCTGTGCCGAAAAAATTTGATATCAAAGAAGCAACCTCACTTCACTCGACCCGTCGACGAAATTTTGCAGCTAGTAGGGCATGACTGCCACGCAAGCTGTCAGGAAATAACAGAGGCGCTAAACACCAACCATATGACAGTCTCAAGAAACATATTTAGATTAATTTCGGCCATGCACTTCAATTGATCCAAATTTAAATTTGAGAAAAAAAATCCATTTAAACTAAATGCATATATCTCGGCAACAATAAAGGTTGATTTGATTTATTGTTTTTTTACAGGATTGACAAATATTTGAATGAAAAAGTTGGATATTCGACCAAAAAAAAGGCAGACTTTTATTAAACCTTTATGTTCGAGAGCTCTAGAGAGGAGTTATTTAAATTTTGTCTCTAAACTCAAAAGCTTCCCTATGAGAGAAATCTAAATGATTTTCAATTCATACCACAAGAGCAAAGCCAAATCGGAAATAAACCTGTATGGACATTATCAGAATCCATTTGATGGAATTCCCCGCGTAATATAAATGGTAACGAGATAAAAGCAAAGCTGAGAAGTCCAGCAATGAGGAATTAACGAGTTTTACTTATATATGAGTATGATCTTTGCACTGAAATTTATTTGATTTGCTGATAACAGAAATGAATAAATTTCGAGTGCAAAGGGTTAACTATTTTGAGCTCATAAGAAGTAATAAAAAAATTTTCTTTTTTTCCGAAAAAAATAATCACTTTTCAAAAAAAATTTAAATTTTTCAATTTAATAAAGTTCATCTAAGGAAACTGTAATCACATGGTCAGTTTTTCAAACCATATGTTACAAAAAATATCTTTAAAAATAGAGCTTTTATTTTTTTTAAGCAAAAGACAATTTTAATTACTCTTTTCATGAGTTAACAATAATTATTATTAAAATATTTACAATAAACTGCAGCAATATGCAGCTTGTGATTATGTTTTCTTTACATAAATGACAATATTTTGCTTGTCAATATACAAATACTTCACCTCTACTCTTATTTATGGTTATACGTTTAAATATAAGTGGACAGGTACTCATATTTAGAACTGTGGATGCTGAACGAAACAAATGCCTTTATTCTATGTCGCACTTTAATCTAAAGCGTCTCTCTTTCTTTCTACTCAATATATTCTTGTTGTTTTCGGTCCATTTCACCTATACCCTCATCATATCCTCATCTTCTTAAGATACTTATGGGTGATAAACAGCGGATGGTGGAAGTGTTCAAAGTATATTTTTGAAATGTAAATAAAGTTACTTCTTAGTGAAACAGCTATCAAGTGGCTGTTCACGGGTTCAAGTTTCATTGTGGTAGACATGATCACACATTCGTTCATGGTTCTAGTGAGTGCTTAAACAATTTTAAATTTTCATATTTGCAGTATTTTTCTTTTTCCATCTTTTAGTTAATTAATTATTTAAGAATACTTTTTTTATACTTTTTCGTAAACCCTTATCCTGGAATTCCTGATGAATTATAGGGTTTTGACAACATTTTTTGTACAAAAGAATACTTAAATAAATTAAGAACCTCTTGTTTCCATGCTAAGCTGAAAAATTTCTTGGAGTTATCAAGTGTGATTACAATATTCTACGAGACATTTGAAGTTGATCGTAAGGCTCTTTTTCGAAAGATGGTGAAGCTACACAGAAAAATTTTTTAAATCTTGCCCTTTTCAGCGTTTATTTTTAGGAAATTAATTGTACTTTCTTTAACTGTATTTTTTTTCTCTCTCTCTCTCTCTCTCTCTAATGAAGTAATAATGACTATCCGCTTCGTGAACTTATTTGGAATATTTTCACATTTGTGAAAGTTCGCGAATTGAAAGCTCCCTACGGTGGGTTACACTTAGTTGTGGCTATAGTGAGGGCGCAGCCGATAAAGGCATTCACACTTACCGATCGGGCACACACTCACTAAATTGCGACCACTTCCTGTTCCGTTTCCTTCCACAATTTGTACTGATCAATATCGCGCACACTTCTAGATAACATCCCTGTGTTATGAGTCATAAAAAAAAAATTGCAAAATATTTAAAATCCAACCTAAAAACAAGTGGCATCAAAGTAAGTGCATTAAAATAATTAAAAAATATGAGTAAAATGTAAATTATAAATTTCATAAATAGTTTACATTATTTATCAAGTACGTGAGGTATTATTTATGCATTTTGAATTAAATGTGCTTATATTTAATCTCTTATTTTTTTTAGATATATTTCGAAGAATAATTTTAAAATTTCAATCAAATTATTTATGATTTTTAAACTTTTAATTTTGTTCATTTATTTTAAATTATATTTATGCTACACGCATATACATATAAGATTGTTTAGTTATAAAAAAAAACTTTTTACAATCAAACATAACATTTGAAATTTACACAGTGCTGTATAAATATTCGCTTTAGAAAAATTATTTCAAATTTTATATGAGATTTCGATGAAAAGAAATAAAATTCAAGTTTATTTTTTTAAATAACTCTATTGGCTGTTTGTTCTATATCTTTCAAATGTTCAGGCGTATATTGGTGCTAAGAGATTGTATATCGATTTAGTTAAGTAATCGGTTAGTTTTGATGACATTGTAAAAATGTTTATAAAAAATTGGAATGAAACAGGAGCCACATGACAACACCTGACCACTTAAAACTGAAAACTTTCCTTTTTTAAAAAAGAATGAAAAAAAGCCTAAAAGAAGCTTAAGAAAGGTAATGAATAGAAAAAATCTTATGGTGAAGTTTTATTTAAAATTTTAAGATAATTTTAGGAAAATAATTTAAGGAAAATGAACTAATACGCCAAATACGTTACGATAAATTTGGTAGACCCGAATTTGGAGAAAGACGAGTTTAAAGTTTTGGTCTTTATTTTCGTCATAAGCATAACACACCTGAACAATGTCATCTTGTCTGTAAAGAAGAAAACGAAGTGCGTTCCCGCGGTATTTTCGGACGTTAAGCAAGTTTTCGATAGAGTTTGGTATCTAGGACTTCCTGTTAAGTTGAAAAAGAACCTCCTTGCTCTTTTCTATCTGATTCTTCGTTCTTAATTACAAAATCGTTCATTTTTTTAATACGCAGAGGAATGAGATATCAGATGTCTGTAAAATTAATGCGGATACCTCACAGGATAGTGTATGAGGCTCTATACACTACACTATTTTCTTGTCAGATCTGGCACAAGCTGAAGACATCATTGTCGCTAAATATGCAAAGACGAAGCTTCTAATCTTTTTCAAATGCACCTTAATAGCGTTTCTATATAACTAAAGAAATGGAGCGTATACGTAAATGTTGAAATATCTACGTACGTTACTTTTACTTTAATAAAAAAGGTGATTGTCCGCAGTATCTGTTAAAGGTCTTTAAATTCTTGAATCGGAGTGTATTAAGTATCTAAAAATGCATATGGATAGAAGACTAACGTGGGAAGATCAAATAATAGCAAAAAATAAAAAATAAAAAAAATATAACATCAAACGTAATTAGTGAGAAGTCAAAGTTAAGTCTTTGAAAACAAATTTGTATTACACAGCAATTCTGAAACCCCTTTGGACATACGGCTTACAATTTGGGGGGTATTGCAAGCAACAGCAACAATGAAATTCTGCGGCGCTACCCTTCTAAAATGCTACAATTAATCAGGGCAACCACTTGGTTCATAAAGATTTACGTTTTACCACAGTTAAAGAAGAAACTATCAACTTTAGCTCTTGATATCCTGATCTTTCGAATCCATTCATAATAGGTCTACTAGACGATAGAGAAGATACGAAATTGTCAAATGTACCTTTCGATATCGATGCCATCGGGTTAGCCATCATTCGTACCCATTCACAATAAGTCCACTAGACGATAGAGAAGATACTGAAATAAGCTAAAACCTATACCCTTGATCAGTATCAAATTTGGAGTCCACCTAGATGTATCCGTTCACCCCTATGTCCATCTGTCTGTCTCTGCTGTGCACTTGTAACGTATGTGTAATGGTCACAAAGATTAAGATATCTGGGTGAAATTTGGCAAAAACTTTGAAAGCTCGTTCATATACTTTGGTATTGAAAATAATTTAAATCGGTCAGAGACCACGCCTACAATATAACATAAGCTGAAAATGCCTCTGTTTATTGGGTGTTTTATTCACGACTCATAGACTACACGGTATTCTATGAAAATAGAAAAATCTGCCACGCCCAGCTTTTAAAATTATCCTTTTTTATTTTTTATTATAAAGATGGTGGCTATAAAAGAGTCGACAAAGAAGAATATAAATTTTCTTACTTGTTTTTTTTTTTAAATAGATTGGAAAAAAATTTAAAAAAAAAAGGAGTTTTAAAACAGAATCGAATCGAAATTCGTATGTTTATATCATTTAAACTGTTTTGCTTGGCCCACCCATCATTTTTTATATAATTTTTCAATATTTAAGAGATCATTTACGGAAATTAAATGAAGACACTACAAAAAAGATAATGTTACCCCTTAAATTGAGCATAAATAATTACTTTTCTAAATGTTAGAATTAAAAGAAAATTATGTCGTCTATGAGACCGTTAATGGAGATCTTATAATGACAAATTGATGGCGTTATCTAAGAACAAATACAAAAACAAAGACCTAATTTTTTTCTCCAATACATTTATATAATATTTGAAGGATTATATGATTCAATCATCATAAGCTTTTATGTTTAATTTCTGATTTCATCTTATTATTCATTAAATTAATTAATGTTTTACTCTAATTGTTGTTGTTTTTTGTTGAAATTGAGCGGAAAACTGTTGAACTATAGATTTCGTTTATGATAAAATATTTTATTTTACACAATACTGTAATATACTTCTGCATTTATACCAATCTTCATGCATGTAATTAGATTTTTGCATATTATCGATACGTTGATTGGTGGTGTTGAAGCATAAATAAATTAAAAATTCAATAAAAACAAATGAACTAAAAAAAGGGAAACAGATTTCATATAAAAACTGTTCATTTAATTTGCAGTATTTTTTTTTTTTTTTTTTTTTTTTTTTTTTTTCAAAATATACTTTAAGGGCAATAATGTATGTAACGTACATATGTAAAGTACATTTTTTATGAAGTTATTTACGTATATTTTAAATTATTCCATTAATTTCATAACAAAGAATCGTTCAATTTATGTTAAAAATTAAAAACCTTCACATCAATGCATAATTATTTTGATAAAATAAAAAAATAAAAAATAAAAAATAAAAATATTAATGCTTACCTTTACTTGTGTATTATAGTTTGTATTTTGTATTCACAGTTGTGTTGCTAGAATACAGTTGTTTTCAGCAGAAAAAAAAAGAAAGAAAAAAATAATTTTTTTTTTTTTTCTATTCTATTTATTGAATAACGAACGGCACAGAACGAGATAGTATCTGCAACGATAAGAGGAAAAATTGTTTACATTTCTAAATATTTTTTTTTTTAAGTGTAAAAGCAAATGAAAACTTTTTTAAAATAATATTAATTAACTTATATATATATATCGTATATAATATTAAAGAAAGGTAATTACGTTAATGTAAATAAATCAATCGTATTATTTCAAAAGTTTAAAGAGAGTAAAAATTGACGCTGGGAATACAAAATGAAAAAAAAAAAAAAAAATACTTGTTTAGAGAAGATCGCTTGCCTTAAATAAAAGAATCTTATTAGCATCTTGATCGCACTATTACTTTATTACAATTACAGTTAGCAGTAAAGGCTAAGTTTTGAAGATTAAACCAAATCTAAAGTAGATATTGATCTTAAACTAGTGGAACCATAGATGGATCCGTAAAAGTTGCTTAAGAAAATAATTTTGAATGTAGGACTGATGGGGCGATTACAATTAATAAAATACTTTCTGCACTTACATATTGGTCACCCGTAATAGTCGTTAAAAGTTTTCTTTAAAATGAATACAATTTTCTTCTTCTATATAATGTCTGGTTAACATTCTCTGGGTCTCAAGAATTAAGATATTGATTTCAAATTTGACAGAATTTGAAACTGAAATTTGGCAGTTCTTGTGTGAGCAAATCAGTTTTGTAAATGGGTCAAATCGGTCCAAAGGTTAAACATACTATCTAAAATAGACTGAAAGTACCTTTGTTTTGGGGATGTTTCGCTGACTAATCATAGACTGCACAACAAAAATTTCTATGGTATTCCATAAAAATAGGAAAAAATCTGTCAAGCGCATCTATTAAAATTTTTTTTTTTTCCACTTTTCTTAAGATAAAGTTTGTGTAAAAGACTTGACAGAGCTGAATATAATTTTCTTATTTGTTTTTATATACTTAAGTACATTAAATAAAATAATAAAATATCAAAAAGATAAATATATATAAATATAAAGCTTTATTAGCCTCACTGGCTGAACCAATTTAGTGGAGCCAGTCTGTTCAACTTCATGGCAGTCATTCACAAATATATAGCATTGAATCTGGTCCTTCCCATCTTTAAGATTGAATTCATAATTCCTTAATAATTATCAGAAATACATGGATCTCTACTTTGACACCATGTTTTAAGTAATATTGTTATTACCTCTGCTTGTATATTTAAATTTCTACTTATTTTATGCTAAAAACGTCCGTATTTAAATTTTCTTAATGTCGCCTTAAGCCATATTTTCATTTTAATGTTTACTGTCACATAACACATTACGTTTAAAATACTAAAAAAATTTAAATGAAAAATGAACAATTTTTTTCTTTTTTTTTTTTTTTGAAAAAAATCCTAACATAACGATTTTGAATAAGAAAAAAATCATTTAATTTTGAAAATAAAATGAATGGTTAAGTGTAAAAGTAATTCTTAAAAAAAAAAAAAATTTTTTTTTCTTAACCGAATGTTTAATTTTTTGTAACTTTTCTTTCTTTTTTTTTTCTTTTTGTTTTTTAAAGAAAAATGTTTTTAATTCAATAAGAAAAATGTTTTAAAAACTTTTTTCGTCTTTAGTCTTTAGTCTCTCTGCTACGCTGAATTCATTTATTCAAAATGTTGCTCGACATAAAAAAAAAAAAAAATTTAATTTTAAGATTATCCTCTCTAGTGAATCAAACAGTGGAGAATGAAAACTTTATTTTCTTATTTTGTGTTTTTTTTTTTCTATTTTATGATTTTCTTCTATTTGTGTTTCGCACAAGTTTTTGTGTGCTTTTTATGATAACAAGCTAACAACAATCATATAGAAAAAGTTATTGTTGTTATTGGTGTTGTTGCGGTGGTGTTAACTTTAAAAAAGTTGAAAAAGAAGAAGAAGCAGAAGAAGAAGAAGAAGAAGAAGAAGCAGAAGCAGAAGAAGTGAAGTCAAATTAATATTATTGTCACCATAGTGGTTACTCCATGCTTCCTTGTAGATGTGTTTTCCTTATTGTAAGGTTTGTTGTTTAGTTTACCTACCATTTCCTATTTTAACGATTGGCCTGTAGTTCTCTAAGTGTTGAATGCAAATAAATTGAATTTTAAAAGCGAGAAAACAAGAACTAGACGTCTTAAATGTATATATATATATATATATTAGACATTTTTGAAAATGTTTGTGTACATAAAATCGTTCTTCTCGAAGTTCACTAAAGTTTTTACTCTCTCATCAAGGTGACGCGTATATAAGTCGGATGTTATCATAAAATCATTTTGAGTACACAGTCAACTACCATAGCTTTACTATGAAATTTAATTAAGTTTTTGAAACAATGTCAGGAAGAAATTTGTTTTATATTTCTAAAAAACGAAATTCGACCAACTTGAAGGAAAAACGGTTCAATGGGTATAGTTCAGGGTGAGAGAATATTCATCTTTTATGCTTTATTTCTTTATTTTTTTCTTTTTTATTTTTGATTTTTGCAATGAATTGTTTGTCAAGTTATTTCTAACTTGTGCTGCTATTTTTTTTTTTTCTTTTATTTATTTCTGTTTTATATGCTTTATATATATTTATTTGTCACTTAATGTTTACCCATATTTTTAACTTAATATACTTCATCGAAGGCCTACATGTAAATCACGGGAAAAAAATCGATATCTATTAGTGTATATGCTTATGCAAGGGCTTTACTTTGAGTTTAAAAAGCTTTTTTTTT
>KK351148.1:619518-630056 GCA_000671755.1 Glossina brevipalpis
TATATATATACATATATGTATATATATATATATATATGCACAGATATATACATATGTACAGATATCGTATTAACTTGAACCAAGTGAGGATACAATATTCCAGATTAACCGGTATATATGCTTTTTTATACGCTGTCACATATTCCAAAACATATTAAATCTGAAAATTTAAAATTGACATCAAAATTGTAATCGCATGACACATCATAAAGTGCTTGAAAGAAGTCAATATATGTGTGTGCTTTCACACATTAAAAGAAAAACAAAAATTTAAAGTTTTTAAGATGTTCAAAAATATTGTTTCGTTTTTCTTAATTATTCATGTTCGTTAATCAAAAACGTTCCAGAAAATTTGTTAACATTATTTTATTATTTATTTATTTAATCTATTTGAAGATCACTAATTTTAGAAGATACAAAAACATACATGTTTATTTTGAATGTGTATGTATTATAATTATAAATGTTATCAAATTAATTACAATCACCTAAAAACAGTTTTTTATGTTTTTAACTAAAATTTCGGTGTTCTATTCGTGTATCAAGATTTTCAAATGTTCATCATCATTCATAATACTTAAGAGTTTGAATTTTTCAAGCATTTTGTTACATTTATTTTACTGGTTAGATATCAATCGAAATGAAGTTCCTTCCTTCTATTCGATCATGAATGTATCATGAAAAGAAATTTGGGGATTAGTCATGTACTGTCTTATACGTAGTATCAAAATCAAAGGTTAAGAACCTTTTTGACAGCATGACTAAAGACTAAAAAGAAGATTAATTATTATAGACTTTTTATAATCGTTGTTTTCATATAAAATATTATATTTGAAGTAAAAAAATAAAAAACATTTTCGGTTATCTTTCACTAAAATTTTTTTTTGTTTAATTTACATATTTCTTCTTTTTCTCCCTTTTTTTCATCTATAAGTAGCTATAGAAAGTCAGTAATACTTCTACCGCTACCGCTTAACTTTAATTTCTAGAGAACAAAGAACAATTTTGAAAGCATGAAAACTGGTCATACGTCTACAAGTTGGGTTGTCGGAGAAGTAATTCAAATAATCGTAATAGTTTTTTGAATAGCTTGTATCTTGCATGAATGATTCTCGCTTACGAAGTCATAAAAACACTAGCGCGAAAACTGACTTTCAGATTCTTCTTAAAGAACATTTTTGAATTCCATCTCACAAAATTTAGCCAGAAAATCATTAGCACGAAAACTGACTTTCAAATTCTTCTTAAAGAATATTTTTGAATTCGATCTCAAAATTAACTTATGGGACCATTAGTTAGAAGACTGATTTTTACATTCCTCCTAAAGACAATTTTTGGATTCGGTCTCAAACAGCAAACAGAAAACTTGGTCCCTGTTATTTCATTATTCAAGTTCGACAATAAAATATAAAATTTGCCAAAAATGTAATATTTTTTATTACTTTCATACAAACTGTAGAGTACTCTAAAATCTTTTTGTGTTCATACCTCTCTATAAAATAAGTAGAATATGTGATATAGAAGGTGTCTCAATAAAAGTGTACTAATTAAATTTTGTTTTCATGGAAGTGGCAACTCTGTAAGTTGACAACTGTCACTTATGATTGTTACGATTATTACAATATAAGAAAATCATATTATATATTATATTATTTGTTTTATTATATATTATATTATATATTACATTATATATTATATTTTATACCCACCACCTTCATCTTAAAAAAAAAGTAGAAAAAACTAAATTTTAATAGGTGAGCGTGGAAGTTTTTTTATATTTTTATAGAACACCTTAGATATTTCTATTTTGCAGCCTCTGGGTATTGAGCAAAATAGCTAGAAAACAGAAATGTATTCAGTTTATTTTATAATGTTGGCACGGCCTGTGATTGATTTGGCCCATTTTCAACAACGTTTGTGAAAGAATTTCCAAAGTTTCTGCCAAATTTGAAGCCGATATCTTTGGCGAACAGGAAAAACATTACACAGACGGATAGACGGACATGCTTTAGTTCGATTCTAAATTTATTCCTCACCTTCGGTGGTGCGCATAAAAATGGAGCGCTACACAAAAGAAGAACGCGTTATAATTGTGAAAACCAAATACAAAAACGGGGAACGTTACGCTGAGAATTCTTATATTCTTCGCGAAATTTTCCGAATGAGAAAGTGTGTAATGTTTTCTCAATTAAAATTTTTATACTTTGTATAAATTTATATTAATGTATACGCTTTTTCGTACCTACTCAAAGGCTGAATTTAGGAACTGTAAATTAAATTGTTAGTATCTTAGCATAAATACATTTAATTAAAATGAAAACATCAAGATCATGTTTTTAATGGATGATTATCTTGTATATGCGAGAGATATGAGAAAGTTATATTCGGCTGTGCCGAATTATTTATACCCACCACCCTTATCTTAAAAAAGGGTAAAAAGCGAAATTGTCATAGGTGGGCGTGATAATAGAAAAACTTCCAATGTTTCTGCCAAATTTGAAGCCGATATCTTAATTTTTGCGGCCAGGAGAATGTTTACCATAAACATTACACGGACGCACATGCTTAAACCGATTCTAAATTTAATGGTGATCAAGAATATATATACTTTGTCCAATCTCTGAAGTTTCCTTTTGGTAATTACAAAGTAAATGACAAAATGTAATATACCCTTCACCTTTCTTGGTGGGTATAAAAACGATACGAACGAAGACCGTGAAGAAATAACTTATCATCCAATATTTCAACACAAATGATGATGAACATAAAAGCTTATAAATGTCCTTTTTCCTTGGATAGATATAAAAAGATATTTGAGAGCAGCACCTACCAATTTCTATGCCTTGATATTCACTTTGCAAATGTAAACATAGTTAGTTTCGATAAGATCTGTAAAAATATTTGTAAAAGTTCTTTCAAAATTACGCATATATATGTTATATAAGGACATCAAGGTAAATGAACTAAAGGAAAATGTTATGCATGCATGCAGACGTATAATTAGTTAACAGGAGACGAGTCATATAAGGTAACTTGAAGCGAAGCAAACAAGTACTTAAAAACAGAGATTCATGTTTAATGATAACAAGTTTCAATAAGTAGAATAAAAAGTAAAAGTGGGGTTTGGTGGCACGGACATTATGTAAACATTATTTTATGTCATTCATACTGCGATAATAGGAAATATGATATCGAGATTTTAAGGTGTTTTAAAAGATTATTACAAACATAAAGTGTTTGTCAAGTGAGAATCTAAGGTTATGAATGAAATTTATTATTAAGTGCATGAAGAAGAGAAGATATGAAATACAAAACAAGTAGGAAAATAGAACATAAAATATATCCTTCAAACGGATCTCCTTAACTTACCGTTGCAAAGATTACAACCAAACTTGCCCGTCCGTACATGTGTCGTAAATTTAAGACGAGTGGTTAGGAGAAAGTATTTTGAATTTCACTTTTCTTTTGAATACTTTGACATCTTGTAATCGTTTCTGCATTAACGGAATGGAATAACATTATTTTAAACGTTTTGAATTTTTAATTCAATATTGGTCGAACTAAGGGAAAGCTATTTCAAAAACTAATGAACCGATATTTTCTTTTAAAATAATGGATTTAATCTTCTTTACGCACTAATGAATTACAAGCGTAATAAAATTTATTTATAATCAATCATATTCTAGGGATGTAAAGTTAAATTAAAATTTAACTAGCAAAGTCACAAACCAAAACTTGTAACAGAATCAAAATTCAATAAAAATTGTTCCGAAAGCAACTTGGTATAAACCATACGTCGTTCGAAAGGAAATTCATCAAGGATTCACGTAGTTCTAGTTCCGTTTTTTTCGCGGCACTTCGTTTGGCGACAGTGGACAATTAAATTTCCGCTTTTTGAATGTTATATTTGACATCGAAGATAGATTTTTTTGTATAAAATTTTGCACAATTAACAAAAATTGATATTTTTTTTTTTAACATATTCGTTCAAAAAAGTTCCAAAATAGTTCTATTTTAACCATATTTGATATAAATCCTTCCAACTTTGATTAACAGGCCTCTAATAAAACTTTTAGTTTGTGACTTTGCTAGTTAAATTCAAATTTAACTTCACATCCTTTCATATTCATACGGTTAACATTAAAAATATTAAAAATACTTTCAGAAGTTCGAGAATGAGAAGCATTAAATTAAATACATTATAAAGACAGGCGAAAACACAACACGCTTCATCGTTTCAACCTACAAAACAACAAACGGTAACAGTGCACCATTGCGATCCAATGACTTAGGCCAAGATCGGAGGCTTATTATCGATGCGCCAACCGCCACATGCCTGTTATCGCCATAGCCCATACTCTCATTCAGTTTCTAAACCAAAGAACAGTTAGTGATTTCGACATATTGACGATGCGTTTTCCACCCATTCACTTTTGATGACAAGACCATTCATAACTCGAGTCATAGCTTTTATAACGCTCTTGATGAGTTCTTGCGATTAAATCAAAATAACTTGAACCTAAAGACAAATTGATTGATTTCCCTTTTTTTTATGTAATGTTTAGGTAATAGAAATCTGAAATTAATTCCAACTATATTTTGAAAGATTTATGTAAAAGATCTCAGATATTATTTAATTATTTATAAACAAGTTTAAACAAGCACTTTTAGGTTAATATGTCAATCAATAGTGAGAAGAACAAAGTAATGATTATACTCGGATCAAGATGAAATTCAAAATCGAACATTTTTAATTCTAACCATAACTTAAAGAAAAGTTTCTTTAAACTTAGGATATCGTACAGTAAACGCGTGGGCAAATAATCAAATAAGGTTTTGCTCGCATATCGAGCAAGACGCTACGTCGACACTGATCGTCTTTAGCACGATCTGTTGCTAGTGAAGCAAACTTTCCTACTTTCAAGACGAATGTACGTTCTCTTTCTCTTTCTCTCTATTTATAGTTCCTCCTAATTAAAATCATAAGAACGAGCAATTGTTATAACTGTTAACACAACAATAGATTTTATTAATAAAAAAAATTTCGCCTAAATATTTCAATGAACACAATATTGGATCTCATGAAAAGCTAAGAGGTCGTATTTCAGTTAGAAGCGACTTCAGGCAGCAAATTAAATGTACATTTTTGCAACGCAAATCCAAAGCTTCTGTGTACATGGAACAAACCGCTTGATTCAAATCATAAGAAATCTAAATAGAAATAGAAATCGAACAATTGTAAATTGAAACTGAAATGTTAGACTTTTAAAAAAGTAACGTGAATTACGTCTATATTTCGCCAGGTAGGCGTGTAAGACAAATTAACTTCATTCACGTCCTCTGTGCACATTTCTCGAACTTCAACAAAAGTTGTTTCTTCGGGCGTGACATGTACAACTACGGTATTATCTGGATTATCTTTGTATTGAACGAATTGTAAAATAATATCACGTCGTTTAGCCAAACGATTCCATTGACAATGACTAAATTTCATTTGAGAACAATGTATAGCCATACATTTGTATGTATGTAATTCCATTGCTAAATGCTTCTCAGAAAAATAACCATTTTCTACATAAAAGCAAGCATCATTATCGGGAAATATATTGAGATTTTTCTCTTTGAAACGCTTCTTCAATTCTGTATAATCTTTGATCGGTTTCTGGATAACCAAATACTTTATTGGTTTATTTATAAATTTTTTCGACGCTATAACTTCAGTAACGTCTCCACGTACACCTTGTTCACTTACATATAAAACACATTTCACATGTTGAGTGATAATAGTAAGAATCACTTCGTTATTAGGACTATTTTTTAGTCGCAAAGAGGAAACACAAATTATTATTAATAATAATAATAATAATAATAATAGTAATAATAATTAATAAAATCAATTCCGTTAGGATATAACTGAACTTACTCAACTTCGTTAGGTTGTAAATCCCAATATTTGAAAGGAAAGTGCTCGTAACGTTTAAAAGCAAATCCGATATAACCTAATAAGAAAAATATTGATATTTTAGGATGTATATACAAAATTTATAATAAAAAACTTCATAGTTTCTTAACACACACACACACACACACACACACCTAATCTATCGGTTTCAATCACAAATTTCCTTTCCGCCTGGATGAACTTGGATGATTTAATATAATTTGTGGTCCAATGTTTATAAGTTATAACTTTAGTATCCTCCTTAGCATCCTTAGAACTAGTAGTAGTAGTAGTAGTAGCCAAGTCGTCTTTGGAATCGGATGATTCGCTGCTTAAATTATTTGTAACATCTACAATATTTTGCGTTGAACGAACTACTTGCAATGATTTTGATGGTAATTTTGCTAATGATTTCTTTGTGATCGTTAACGGTGCTACCGGTAATATTTCTATTTTCTTTGATTTTAACTTTTTTTTCCGAAGTTTTGTTTTAAGCTGCTCTTGGATTCTTTCAATTTCTGATTCCGCTTGATGTAATGTCGTTAACATTATATTATTTACGTTTCTTTGAATTAATTTTTTTACTAACATTAATATCTTAATTAATTTATAGAAAGTATTGGGTTCACGATCTGCATCGATAACGGCCGATGGCTGGAGAGGCTCAGCAATAAGGACTGGTTTCATCTCATCATATTTTGCAAATAATCTTTCAGGATTTTTACTATCTTCGAAGGAAAATATTCGGCTCTTTGTAGTTTTCTCTTCCTGAGGATTATATAACGAGCGTGTTGTAGTTCCGAGGGTCATTCTTGTTACTCGTTTTATTACGCGGCGTTTGTCTTCTTCAAACTCTCTTGGGAATTTATACGAGGATAACAGTAAAGGTATACAATGTCGCTCCAGTTTATGTACTTGTTCTACACTAAGTGAATTCAATTTAAAATCATTTATGGTTCCATACGTTTCACGATCATATAAAATGCTAGCTGACGGTTGATTAAATACGCGAAAAGTTGAAAGGGCGGTATCGTACATAGATCGAAATGGAGTCTTTCGTGTAAGTAATAGAGATTGTAATTGCATTAGTTGCTTTTCTTCAGGACTTGTATCTTTCCAACCATCATCATCATCATCATCATCATCATCATTGTCAACTTTCAAAAGAGAACTGACCATTCCCTCTCGCGTATCTTCATCCTTTTTAATTGCCGCAACTTCCTCTACCGATTCGTAGTGGCATGCTATTGGTTCATCCCATTGGCAAAGATAATCAGGTAAGTAAAATGTTAACACAAACCACGGGTTACTCGATTCATTTTCATCGGATTCGAAGAATCGTTCATTTAATAAGTTTGTGCTCATTCTGCTTTTTTGCAAATTCATAGCAGAAATTCTAGTTAAACGAGATCTGCTGACGGAACGAGTTAAGGCCTCGGATAAAATTGTACGAGGTTCTTGTATTTGAAAATCTTCTTCAACAATTAAATTTTCTCCTTCACTGTGCCAAATCATATTAAAACTATGATAGAAATCGCATTGCTTTGGCTTTTTTACACAGGTTAGCTTATATATACCACCCAAGATATGAAATTTCTTAAGATTAATCTATAATTAAAATTAAAACGAGAGAGAGAGCGAGAGAAAGAGAGAGAGAGAGAGTGGTAGAGAGTGGTAGAGAGATTGTGAGAGAGATTATGAGAGAGATTGTGAGAGAGATTGTGAGAGAGAGAGTGAGAGTGGGAGAGACAGAGAGAGAGTGGGAGAGAGATTGTGAGAGAGAGAGTGGGAGAGAGATTGTGAGAGACAGAGTGAGAGTGGAAAAGAGAGAGTAAGAGTGAAAGGGAGGGGGAGAGAGAGAGAGAGAGAGAGAGAGAGAGAGATACACAAATTAAAATTCAAAAAGTTTAATTAGTTTTTGAAAATGTTACCTCGTGGCTTTTTAAATCTAAGGTTAGAGGATTATACATAATATTTATGAAGCCTAGGTATTGATTATGTTCTTCTTCAAGAAAATCATTAATAACATCAGGATATTCATTGTCTGAACAAAACTGCGGCTCTTTAAATCGAAATGGTTTCCTATCTTTTTTTGGGTTTAGTCCTTTTTTTGTTAATTTTACAGATTCACTATATTTAAGTAGTTCTTCCGTATATTTATTATAATTTTCTTTTATTTCATTGCCAACTCTATATTGAATTTCCATCAGCATTTTATATTCATTTACTAAGCATTCCATCAAATCTATGAAACAAAGTAAATAATTAATCATTCGTTTACAAATAGAGCGAGAGAGCGAGCAGCGAACTCGATATGAACGAGTTGCTTGTTAATTGAAATGAAAGATAATTAAACACTTTTGACACTGACCTTGAATACCTGCATTTAGACTTTCTAAAGGTAAAAAAACTTCTTGTTTAAAAGTTCTAGCCCGTTCACTTATATGATCGAAATTCATATGAATGCCCTGTATTGTCAACTCAGGGCGTAGAACTGAGTAGGGTAGATGCAAAACAAGATTTAATTTATGCAAATTAGCGATAAGACGAGGTTCACTTCAGGTCCAGAAGAAAGGGTAAAAGAATAAAAAAGAAAAGTAATTTTTTTTTCGTTTTCTTTTTTTCTTATCAACTTACTCTAAGTGAGTAAAACGTATCGGAACATTTTTTAAACACCATAAATGAATTTCAAAATTGCTGCATGAATAGGAAAATTCTGAACTTATAGCATCAAGTGATCTATTAAAAAAATAAAATATAAATCATAAAAAAAAAAAAAAAAAAAAAAAAAAAAAAAAAAAAAAAAAAAAAATAACTCCGCTGCTAACTTACTGCATATATGTATTTTCGGCAGATATTATTCTATAGGTAAAATGATTAAATACATCGCAAATTCGCTTTTCAGTTTCGTCCTTCATATCCATTATGTTTTGAAGTTGATTCGTTGTGGCTTTTATTGTTTCATTGTCATCGTTCAAATACTTATTAATATTATATAAAACTTTCAGTTTATCATCAATAGATTGCGTGTAATGTGGAGTTAATAGATCTTTTTTGGTATTACATTCCATTTCTCGTTTGGAAATATTTTGTGAAAGCATATTGCAATCGAAAGCGGACCAATTACAAACGATGCTCTCAACAACACACTCACTCTCGTGGAACCGATCTTTTACATAGAACGTATGAATTACATTTGTAGGATAATGATCGGGTATTCTTTCACAATTTATATATTTTTCCCATTGATCTAAAATCTTTTGCAATTCATTTACTTCCGTTTGCTTCTGTCTAGCCTCTAAGATCAAAAACAATTACACAAATATTTGCTTATTTATAATGCGAATAGGACGACTTGCTGTTTACCTTTCATAAGGCCAGTAATAAATTTCAATTCCAATAAGAGGGACGTATACCTTTCGTGACGAACCTTCATTTCGTTGGACGTCATAAGTTTATAAGTTTTCTGGGTAAAATAACTACTTGAAGCCTTCGTCTGGCTACTGGCTACCTTGTGCATAGATCGTTTAATTTGCTTCTTCATTGTTTGTATATGATCACAATATCGAAAAAAAAGCAACAAAAAAAATATACGTATATATACTAACAAACACAATACTTCGTCTTCTCAGAAAGACAATAAAATTGAAACTGAAAAATATTCTATTGACATTATGTACATACGTACTAGGTTTACAATGCATTTCTAGAGTGAAAAATCATTGGCTATTTTAAATTAAAACATTTCAGGTTCGCATTTGAATTTTTATAAAATACATATCGGATGATTTTGAAATATAATATATAATACAATACATAATATAATAATATAAATAAAATATAATATAAATATAAAAGAAAATATAATATATGTATAATATATTATATAATATATAATGTAATATATGATACGTAATATAATAATATAAATAAAACATAATGCAAATATAAAAGGAAATATAATATACGATACAATATATAATATAAAATGAACCTAATTTGCGCGTTTATTCTTAGTTACATTATTTTGATTACCGAATTATTATTAATCTTACAGGGCAAGAATGTGTCAATAGGTTTTACGTGGATCCCTGTCGTGAAGGCTTAACGCCACGTTGCTCTTTGGCACACAGAGTGTAAAAGTGCCGCTCACACCCCTCAAGGTATAAGACCCCAAAATTGGAATGTCTTACGACCCTGCAGTTCCAGAATAAAGACATATGTATGGCACGTCTTTCTCTCTGACAGGGCGAAGCCTATCTAACACTTCAAATGTTTAATTTTCCCGCTTCTTTCGGGAGCAAGCTCCCCGAAGAGCCGTTCCGAGCAACAGACAAGTAGATCCCACTACACAGATTCTAAAGCAGCGCAGTCAGCAATGCTACGCGCGCAGGAATCTCCTGGACTTTCTGGCCCCCGTAGCACCTTACTTATCGAGCAAGTAAGACAATCGCTTACTTTTAATTTTGGTATAAGAGTGTTTTACACTCTATAAAGTCCGGGGAACATTTCGTAACGCCAAAATGGAGTATGACGCCCCAAACTTAGGAAGATGGCACGATTTATTAAAGTCCTAAGGCTGGGGGGAGGGGAGGGG
>KK351148.1:630066-640717 GCA_000671755.1 Glossina brevipalpis
TGGGGGAGAGGGGGATGGGGGCCTTTTAGGTCGCTGTATGGATTGCCTACACGAATATTAATAGTAACAATAAAGAAAATATAAAAATAAATTAAAATAAAGATTATTATTATGATTTAATTCTTGAAAAACATAATTTAATAAATAGAAAGAGAACTATCATACTACCATTCCAGGAATAGCCAGATAACTATTACTGATAAAGTTGCCTAATAATGCATAATTTACCTTTATATAACATTAGCGAATTTTGAGGGTTTATCGAAAAGCCACCTATTTAATAAAACTTTAAAAATCAAATAATTTGTGCTAAAAATTCCAGGTTTTATTAAAGTGAAGCACAATATCTCTATACACTAATATACAATAAATTCATGAAAAGCTAAGTGGCCGTATTGCGTGAAGTAGTGACCTAATGTAACAAATTAATTTCGCATCCTTACAGCGTGATTCATGAGCAGTTTGATACATAGAACAAATCGTTTGATGCAAATCATAATAAACCTAATAAAAGATAAAATCAGATTGAAAAGTTTTTAGATCTAAGATGACTTTTTAGATCAAATTGCTTACATTTACATTACGCCATGTGAGTGTATAAGCCAATAACACTTCTTCCAAATTATCTGAGCAAAGTTCGCTTACCTCAGCGAAAGTTGTCTCCTCAGGTGTTACATGAACTAATACGGTATTATCGGGATTATCTTTATAATGAACATAATGTAAAATTATATCACGTCGTTTAGCCAATCCATTCCATTTGCTATATGTAAATATTAATTCGGTACAATGTAATGCCATACAGCAATAAGTATGCAATTCCATGGCTAAATGCTTTTCAGAGAAATGTCCATTTTCTATATAAAAGCAAGCATCATGATCGGCAAATATATTAAGATTTGTTTCTTTGAAAAGTTTTTTCAATTCTTTAAAATCATTAATCGGTTTTTTAATAACCAAATACATTTTTGGATCGCGTACAAATCTTTTCGATGGCTCAGTAACATAACCACGTATACCGTCCCTATTTATAAATAATACGCATTTTACATATTGAGTTTCTAAAGTGAATACCACTTCATTCTCAATCGTTTCACTAGGTTGCAAGGACCAATATTTGAATGGAAAATGTTCATAACGTTTGCAAGCGAAACCTATAAAGCCTAAAAACAAAAATTAGAAGTTGCTGTTTATATATATATATTATATATACATATATATATATATATATATATATAGTAGCACCTACCGAGTCTATCCGTTTCAATTATATATTTCCTTTCTTCCTTATTGAAAATTTGCCATCTGATATGTTCAGTGGTCCAGTGATTATACCGAATGGTTGTAGTTTTTTTTTCTTCAGTTTCAAGACTCCCCTCAGCTGAACTCGATTGATTGTCATCATTTTCTTCGATTTCCTTAAAATTAACATCTGCTTGACTTTTGTGCGATTTCATTGTTTCCCGAACTGTTGGTCGCGTTGTTCCTCGATTTTTTTCTCGATTTGTTTCTCGAATTGATCCACGTCGTTCTTTTTCCTGGGATTGTCTCGCCGAAGAACTTGTAGGTTCTGTCGTTGCAATTTTCGGTATTCCTGGTTTTTTTCTTTTTGATTTTAATTTCTTAAGCAATTTAGAATCCACCTTTGGCTCATGTGGCGACAATTTCATTATTTCAGTTACAGCACTTTGGGCAAGTCGTTTAATTAATACAATTGTTTTAACCAATTGATAGAATGTATTAGGTTCTTCATCCAAGTTACCTCGGAAAGTGGATAAATGATTAATGATATGCAATGATTGGGATTTTTGAAAAATCGGAAACAAACGTTCAGGATTATTTTGCATTTCATCATAAGTAAATGAACGATCGGCTTTCTCTACAAGCGAGTCTGCCGATGTTTTTTTCAATAAAATGCCACCTTTCCCTTTAGGGGCATTATGCATTGCTTTCAACACTTCTTCTTTAATCTCTTTCGGAAATTTATATGATGATAATATTTGAGGCGGGCAATATTGCTTCATGTGATGCATCTGTCTTACGGTATAATGTTCATTTAAAAAAAAAAATCATTTATGTAAAAAATTCCATCAATACGCTCAATAGAATATTGATCTGTCATGGTAGCCCTGACGTGAGCTAACGGCGAAGAAAAAAAATTCATATCAGAATGACGAATAGACATTTTTTTTGCCATCATTACACGCTCTCCTATTTTAGCCGTATCAAGGGCAAATACTGACGATTCTACAGATTTATTGATATCTAATAAAGCATCTAATTGTGTCTGAATCGTTTGAGTTTCATCTTCTACTTCAACAATTTCTTCGACAGTAGTGTAATGACAGGCAATTGGTTCACCCCAATTGCAAAGATATTCAGGCAAATAAAATATTAATACGAACCATGGGTTAGTTATGTCAATATCATCTTTTATGGCTTCAACTTCCGGTGTAAGAATTGGCAAAGGTTCACTTAATCGAATTAACAAAGAGGATCGCCTAATGGACGATGGCCGAAAATCGCTTATAACGAAATCCTTATGCACAACTAATTGTTTTTTAGGTGTATGCCATGTCATATTAGAGCCATTGAAATCACAATGCATTGGCCTTTCAACAAATTGCAATTGAAAAATCCCGCCCAAAATAAAAAATTTCTTAAGATTAATCTATAATATAAGAAAATTGAAAATAAATTAATTAAATAGAAAGAAATCGAGAGATTTAATTACCTCATCGCTATTCAAATTTAGATTTTGAGGATTATAAACAATATTTATAAAAGTCTGATATTGTTTATTCTCTTCTTCAAGGAACTCATCAAATATTTCTGGATATTCATCGTCTTTAATAAATTGTGGTTCACGGGGGCCTTTTTTTATTTTTGGAGCTTTGGAGCCTTTATTATCTTGCTTTTTACGTTGTTTGCTTAATGCTTCTTCAGCTTCTCTTATCTGAATTAATTTCTCCACATATTCTTTATAATTTTCAATTATTTGATTTCGAACTCTTGTTTGAATATCGAATTGCATCCTAAATTCATTTGCTAAACATTCGGGTAAATCTTTGTAGACGAATCAATATAAATGAATTTTATTCAACAACTTTTTGATAAATTTTTAAATGAAGAATTGAAATTAGTTTTTTAATTTTTGAAAAAAAAAAAAAAAAAAAATAAAAAAGCTGACCTTGAATTCCTGCATTTAAATGACCTAATGGAATGAAAAAATCTTGTTTAGCAGTTTTCGCATATTCAGTAATATTATCGAAATTCATATGAATCCCTTGTATTGTTAATTGAGGCCGTAAAACCGAATAAGGTATATGCAAAACAATATTTAAATTACGTAAATGGGCGATCATACGAGGTTCACTGCAATTTGTATGAATAGGAAAAAGGGCAATATTATCAAAAAAAAAAAAAAAAAAAAAACAATTTTTTTTAAAACTTACTCTAAATGAGTGAAACGTATGGGAACATTTTTTAAACTCCAAATATGAATATTAAAATTTCGACATGAGTAGACATATTCTGATGTAATAGCATCCAATGACCTTTACAATAAAGGAAAAATTCCGGAAATGCTATGATTTGAAACAATCTTTAACGGTGAACTTACCTCATGTTAGCTTGTTCGGAACATAATATTTTATAAGTGTAACGATTAAACACATCACTAATTTCTTTTTCTATCGCTTCTTTGACTTCAATAATATCGGCTAAAACATCACGTTTCGCTTTGATCGTCTCTTTTTCATTACCTAAATAATATTCGATTTTGCGTAAAATTTGTAATGAATCATCGATATATTTAGTATATAACGAGACGAGTTCATGTTTTGCCGCTTTCTTTAGGGTTGGATGTGATCGATCCACTCTGAAAATATTTTGCGTAAGAATACTGTGGTCATCAACATACAAAGTCCACTCTGAATCCTTAACGCGAAGGGTTTGCTCAAAAGCTTTTGCTTTTGCATAGAATGTGCGCAAATTGGGCGGCATATATGGTTTCGGTAACGGATCACATGTTACGAACGTTTGCCATTTTTCTAAAAGCAATTGCAATGCATCGTTCTTGACCTCCTCTTTTATGGCATCTATGTAAAATTAATTTTTTTTTTTTTTTTTTTTTTTTTTTGATAATTCGAAAGGAATTGAGTTTCCTTCATCATCATTAAAAGTTAATTTCATTTAATTTACCATCAATTAATAGGAGACAAGCTCTCAATTCCATTAAGCGTTGTGTATATTTTAATTCATTTGCCTTAACTTCTTCCACCGTTAAAGTTTCGTAATGTTTAACATTGGTAGTTGGGGTGGAGGCTTTGTTCTCCTTCTTCTTAACATTTGCCATAATTTCTTCGATGTTTCTTTTTGTTTTGTTTTCAAAAAGATTTTGCTCTCTTTCCTATCTTTATCAATTCCCTATTAAGCACCTATGAAGATATCTAATGCTCCTTTCGCTATTTTACCTATTTAGCGCCCTATTAAAAAATAAGCAAAAATACACAAACAATTCTATTGAATTGAGAAAAATATATGTGGAAATAATTGACAATAAATTGAACATGATGCCAGTGTTTTAAAATTATATTCAATTTTTTTTTTGTCTTTTATTGAACCAATGTAAGGTGTTTTTTAAGGTTTTGATTTAAAACCCTAAGTTCTGTAACAAAAGGTTTCCTCCGTCTCTACCTAACAAAACAAAAAGAAAAAATATCTTAAGTTTCTTAAGAAATGTGTACCGCAAGTGAAACTCTAGTGAATTATACAAAATCCAGTCAATACTATATTTTTGGTGATATTATGATAAACTTTTGGATCCATAATCCGTATACCAAGTGGAGTGAAAAGAAATAAATTAATTGTAGAAAAGGTCCTTCGAAATAAGAAAACTTTTTCCCAGGTTTGGTAGCCATGCAAAAATTGTTGCAATAATCTAAGCTCTAGGGGTAGCGTCTTCAAAATTTTGTCTAAAAAATCAAATTTTCTCTTTTTTCGAATATCTATGAAATCGACATAGGTCCATCGATATAAAACTATGAAAGATTTCATTAAATATTCTTTCAAACTACTTTTTTTTCAAACCTTCTTGTTCTTGTTTGAAACGTCTAGTTAAAGTAAGTTGTAAATAAGTTGGATTCGGATATCCTTATGTTACAAGATTCTTCAGTTTTTGTTTGTTTACGTATCTAGTTCTGAATATTGATCGAATACGAACTCTTTGGGATATATTCTTAATTAATTAATAATTATTCCTAATTAATGTAAAATTCGCCTGCAATTTGTCGTCGGTTGCTAAAAAGTTAAATATCGGAAAAATTGAGAGATACAAAGTCTACATACACCTCATTGATGGCCACTAAATAAAGAGTTGAACACAGTGCGCGCGGGTATGCATTTTGCATCATGGAATCAAACGTTAAAATATTGCGTCATATAAAAAGTACCCGCGATTTTTTGCCACTAGATGGTATTTGGTAACACTCACTTGATTGTCTCAAACGTACATGTGCTTAAAAGGTGACATTTCAGGTTCGATTTTTTGAGAACATTTGGTGAACACCCACGCAATCTGCCAGGATATAGCGGAGGTACTACACATCAAACTCATAAGATAGTTTGAAATCATTTGAAAAGCGCAGGTTACAAACAGAAGCTCAAAAATGTACCAAAAAACGCGAGGAAGTAAGATATCAGTCAACATATATATATAGTATATAATATATAATATATAATATATAATATATAATATAATATACAAATAATATATAACATATATTGAGTTGACAGCTAAGTTGTTTGCCGATTTCTTCAGTAAAATAAAAGATTCTTCTTTTTTACTTGGAATGAAGTTTAATGTATAATGTATTTTCCACGTTGTTCGATAACTTTTTGCCATCTCTCTGACAACTTGAATATTCCATGCTCGTAGAAAGTCTGATCCTTTCAGGCCAAAAACTGACTTAAGTGAGATTTTGCAACGTTCTCATCGTTGAAAGTTTTACCACAAAGCGAGTTGGCCAGGGATCGAAATAAGTGGTAATCCGATCGCTCAAGATCAGGACTATATGGTGGATGTACCATCAATTCCTAACCAAGATTTATTAAAATTTCACCGAGTGGTACCATGAGTATGCGGTCTAGCATTGCACTGGTAGAAAATGACACCTTTACAACTGACCAATTCTGGGCGCTTTTCATTGACCGCTGCACTCAATTTGTCTAATTGCCGACAGTAGACCTCCGAATTAATGATATGGTTCCTTAGAAGCAACTTTAAATACACCGGACATTTCTAATCCCACCAAATTGACAGCAAAATCTTCTTTTATTGGATATGTGCCTTTGAATTGGTTTGCGATGACTCATTAGGCATGAACCACATTGTTGTACACAATCTACTTTTCGTCTCCAGTGATGATTCGTTTTAAAAGCGGATCGAATTCATTGCGTTTAAGCAATAATTCGCACGCGCTAATGAGCTTTGCCAGATGAATTTCTTTCAAAGCGTGCAGAACCCAAATATACAGGTTCTTAACGAGACCGACACGTTTTAAATGCTTCTCAATGGCTGTATGTGAAACATTTAACTTCTCTGCAATCTCCCGTGTAGTTACATGACGATCCGCTTCGATGATGGTTTTGATTTCATCCTCATTCATTCCCAAGTGGTTGACCTAAACGTTGGTCACCTTTTTACGAGAAAAACTTCCAAAACGACATTTTTCAAACCAATTTCGACATTGCCTCTCTTTAAGGGCTTCATCATCATACACATCACGTAACTTTTTGGAGGCTTGCATTGCGTTCTTTCCTTTACGAAAATAATAAAGCAAAATATGGCGGAAATGTTCTCGCTTGCACTCCATATTAATGTTGGGGTTAAAAAAAGAGCTTTGAGAAAATATCTACGCAATGAACTTGTAAAGCTAGATAAGGATGACAGCTGATGTATATAAGAAGAAGAAGATCGTAACATTTACGGAAAATGGGAGTGAGAGACATCTATAAGTGAAATCGGCAGTTACTACTTAGTTGCCAACCAATTAATAAATAAACATCAACCATACGACAAGCTTGAAATCATTTGAATAGAGCAGGAGGTCTTCATGTCACTCTTCACGTTAAAACACCACTTTGTAAGAGATTGTAGCGGTAATTTTTCTGTTTTTTTTTCCTACTCTATGCTAATGCAAATTGCAAAGTGACACCAATTTTCGTGTCAATTTTGTAGATACTTTTCAATTTCCATTAGCACTAAACATTAAAAAGGAGAAATTACCGCAACAATCTCTTACAATATTTTTATTTGAATGCAGAAGACGACTATCAAAAAAGGTGCAAGATGACCCCCCAGACTACAAAAAAAGAAAAAAAAAAAGAAGTTCGTTGTTTTGTATACCACATGAATTAACGCGTAAAGATATTTGCTTGACCGAATTACTGTTAAAGTGAAATTCTGTTGAAACGCAACGAAAACGAAACATTTTTAAAGCGAATCATTATATTTACATATACACTGTTATGTATACACAGTGCATTCGCTACTGTAGCAATGTGTGCGTATAGATATTTAACTTTTATTTTTCCCACATGTACTTTTACATTGATAAGCAAATCGATGATGTTTATGTAAATAACTTTAACGTACAGTTAATTTATGAAGCCTTTGATTTGATTAGCTATGTTAATAGAATGCTAGATTTGTGTTTCGTTTTAACTCTATTTCACACACTATTCGGCAAATAAAGCATGGATGGGATGCATGGGATGCTTTGCGTTCTGTTCTTAAGTTTGATAAGCAATATAGTTTTTTCTTAAGCTATTTTCAAGCATCATAATAAGAAGTAAAGATATATAAGGAAAATGAAATTTATTAAATTTAAAGTTTAAAAATATTTCTTTCAATTTTAATGCATTTCGTCAGGTTTATCTGAAAGTGTGTGTATATAGATAGATAAGTATTTGACTTGTTTAAACTTGTGTGCATAAAATTTGCTTTGAAACTTATGCTCACAACTGCAGACACCGTAACGAAAGTGTAAAAATTTTTGTTGTACAATTCTTAAATAATCTGAATATATATAAAGTTTTTAAAGCGACTTCATATTTCGGTGTTAAATTCGCAATGCGTGAATGTAGACACACACACACACACATACACACACACAAGCACACGCAAATACATACATTTGTTTTCATATCTGCTTATGATGATCGCTTTGGTCTGCGTGAATGATCCCTTTTTTCCAACACCCTTTGTTTTACGGTGGATTCACACAGTTCTGCTTCTGAAGACCACAGGTTTGCACAGGTGTTCTTGACAATATTGAAACACATACACTTAAGCAAATATGCATTGCTTTCATATTCATCTATAGCCACCATATGAGAGCGAGCACTCATCTACGAACTGAAAACTATAAATTTTGTTTGTTTGCTGCTATTGTGCCTGTTCTTGTTCTATTGAAAAAGAAGAAAAAAAAAAAAAAAGAAAGGTGCCCCACATCGCACATTTGTTTTTGCACGTTTCATGTATTGAATCTCACAAGTCTCTCTCTATACAGATGTCATTAAATTTAAGACTTTTTCGTATTTTCTCAAAAATGATTTCGAGTATATTTTACTCTTTAAAAAATTAAATTAAAATCATATAAAAGAATGTTTGCCAGGTACTGTCTTGGCAAACACAATTATATTTCTATATTTTATAATAAAATTCTATATGATTTTCCAGGAAGAGGTAAGTTATATTCCTGAGATAGAGTATTCTTCATTTATCAAAATTCAAGGAATTCTTTTATGTGTTGAAAAAGTTTTCATTTACTTTTGTTCTTAATAAAAAGACTAAAAGTTTTACAAAAGATATTAAGCGATTCAAATAATCGTATAATCATGAATTTTATTATTTTTTTTTTTTAATCTTTTTTTCTTTTTTATTTTTATTTAATTTACTTATATGTACACATTTAGCAGAAATTTGTTTTCACATCTAAGTTTACACAATTTTTTTACTTTTTATTTATTTAATAGTCCGATGTGTATATATTTTTATAAGACATGAAAGTATCATGTACGAGAAAGTGAAAGTACGATTCAACTGAAAGGCTACTGCTGAGGTAATCACATTGTGTCCATGCTTATCAACAATAATCCTATCAGTAACCAGAGGAATTTAGTTGCTTAAGGATGAGGACAACTTTCTTTTAATCAAAGTGATCAAAGAGACTTCAAAGAATTTCAAAGGCTGCGGTAAAGCATTCAAATATCAAGTTGCACGAACGATAAAGGATCGTTCGGCCAGGGAGATAAAAATATGTGGCGGTGGGCGTTTATAAAAAAGGAGTCCGAGAAAACTATATTCTTTCGATTGAAACTGGATATAAGCTGTACATCGTTAGAGAGGGTATTCACCAAAGAATCATCCGGTATTAGTTCCCTTTTTTCGCAGTACTTGGTTTCGGCATAGTGGCCTCCAAATTATTGCTCTTATTTTGCCCTATACAGAGTAATTTTCAAAGTCCAATAAAAAATTTTTCCGAAAGCAACTTGATATAAATTATACATCGTTCGAAAGAGTATTCATCAAGGATTCACGCAAAATAAGTTTCGTTTTTTCGCAGCACTCGGTTTGGCCATAATGGACAATTAAACTTCCGCCTTTTGAATGTCATATTTGACATCGCAGAAATACTTTTTTATATAAAATTTTGCCCAATTAACAAAAATTGATGTTTTGTTTATTGTATTCATTCAAAAAAGTTCCAAAACAGTGCTATTTTAACTATATTTGATATAAATCCTTCCAAGAGTTTATTTAACACGATTCTGTTAGTCGCTTAGCAGGTCCCTGTTAACAGGTTTGGTTTGTGACTTTGCTAGTTATATTTAAAAATAACTTCACACCCTTATTTGACATAGCAGAAAACCCTTTTTATATCATATTTTACCTAATTCATAAAATATAATGTTTTGTTTATCATATTCGTTCCAGGAAGTTCCAAAATAGTTCTTATTTCAAGTATATTTGATATAACACCTTCCAAGATTTTTGTTAACAGGTTTCTGTTAATCGCTTAACATGCCCCCATTAAAAGTTTTGGTTTGTGACTTTGCTAGTTATATTTAAATATGACTTCACACCCTTATCTTAATACATGTTTTTAGGACATCACTAATAATATAGAAGTCCACGATGGTCAACTTGGATGGTCTTCACTTGCTTTATATATAGATCTTGGTTATCTTATATATAGATCTTGGAAAAAGAAAATCGATTCACATAACACTTCTTTGTTATAAAAAAAAAAAAAAAATCCTTTAGATTTGTATTTCTATTCAGAATATTTCTTAAGAAATTTTGTAATTTTTGCGAATTTAAAAACTAATTTTCTTGACATATTCTTCAACTTTTAAATTTCATCCTTTCTGTTCAATTAAAAATCTAAAAAATTTTTTAACGCGGTATGGAAGATCATCATGAAAACTTATCATTAAATTTACCTTTTATGGTTGAATTTAAAGAGCAATAAAACTGCAAACTCTGCGAATAATCCACAGGTTTAAAGCGAAGAAAAACGTTAAGATCCTGCAAATAAAAATAGAAAAATTTCCTTTTACAAAAATTATATTTAGAATAAAATTT
>KK351148.1:641994-652727 GCA_000671755.1 Glossina brevipalpis
AAACTAGAAAATTCCTACGATATTCACATACATCACCTGAATGTGTATGAAAATACCTATCTGAACTCAAATTCGGCTTTCCAGAAGTATATAGTGCGGCCACACTAGAAAATTTCAATGATATTCATATGCAACACGTGAATTTATAAGAAAACAGCGATGGCTTCGAATTGCTCCCGCATCCACCGTATTCTCCAGATCTGACGCCCAGCAACTTTTTTCTGTTTTCAGACCCCAAGAAGATGGTCACTAGACAGAAATTTAGCGCCCATGAAGAGGTAGTCGCCGAAACTGAAGTCTATTTTGAGGCTAAAGACAAATCGTACAATAAAAATGATATCAAAAAATTGTATGACCGCTATAAACGTTGTAGCGCCCTCGAAGGCAACTATATTGAGTAATAAAATGAAATTCTATCAAAGAAAAGAGTTTTTGTGTGTTAGCCCACGAACTTTTCAGCATACCTTTTATATAAGAAGAAAAGAGAGGATTTTGTTATGAAAGTAAAACAACAACAAATTCAGTGCTAAACTGAGGAATATGGGTGAATAAGACATAAATGAAGACAGAACAGAAGAGAACTTTTAAACCTGTTTTCAAAAGTGTCTTTACATCACTTACAACATAAAAGTAAAATAAAAGATAACAATAGCAACCAACATATATAAATTGAGTTTTTTCTTTCTGCTTTTAAAATCATTGAATTATTTTGGTGTTATTTTTTTATTTTGTTTATTAAATTAAAGGAAACATTTCTTATAAATTGCAACATGTTTCAACCGAAAAGAGATTAAAAGGTTACAAAACTCTTCATAAATTTACTATAAATGAAAGTCATCTTAAGAGCAAAGAGTAAAATATTTCATCGATTTTGATAGCGAAAGTAACAAAACAAAAGTGATTGCAGTGTAACTCGGAAATGAACATGCCTGGGTAAAGGAACGCTGCGTCATTACTGAAACACATTTGTTTATGAAATTTAAACGCAATAAATTATAATAATTCTTTATTTTTTCTTTTACACTTTTCAATTATTTAAAAGCATTCGATTGTAACGAATGAGTATCGAAAACAATATATATACGAACGGTAATGAGCTAATCTCTCCAAATATTTCTAAAGAAAAGAAAAAAATTAAGTAAAAAAAATCATATATTTGGCTTGACACGAATCTTAAACACACTTTGTACTTTGTACTTTATGCTTCAAATGATCTCACATAAAATCCTTATAATTCTACCTTAATTTACAGTAAAATTTAGTGCCGAATTCTTAACTATTTTTGCCATAATTACTTAAATAGTTCTATTACTAAATATTTGAATCATCCTTTAATCCCTCATTTCTGAGAATTCCTATACGAACAGATCGCCCCAATTATTTATCTTCCCTTGAACATTTCTATCTAGAAAGTATCTGATGGGTTCCATTTCAATTTTTGAAGTTTTAATTTCCAACTCAAGAATTGTCTTTAAAAAAACTCTCAGTTAAATTGGCTCATCATAAATATCGAGGAGTCTATGACGAACATGTCTGAGTGCTGAATGACATGACAAATTAGTACACCTTCAATAATCGTTTGCGGTTATAATTGCGTCAACGCTTTTTATTTTTGAAATGCGGATCAAATGTTATCAAAGCTTTTTTTTTATGTTCGTTATCGAAGCAAGAATAGAGAATATATTAAATTTATCAGACTGGTTGTAACGCCAAGGAAAACACTCTGAAGACGATATAAAAGTAATATTTTATTAACTGACATCTGTTTCAAATACGTTTCCTTCATGTCAGTCTGCCCGTCCGAGGTTGTTGAAAATCCTACTAACAAATGAAGGTGATGAAAAGTTGAAATTTGAAGCTCTTACTCTCTATTCAGATCTATCAAAATTGAATACACCCATCATGTCTAGGTAAAAATGTCTAAAATTGTTAATGACCTGAAAACTGATTTCCATCTATATCGATCTAAAATTCGCCAGTTGAAAATCCACTAACTGAGATTTTAACATGAATTCCAATATATCGATCTAAAATTCGCCACTTGACCGTTCGCCAACACAGAGTTTAACATAAATTCCAATATATTGATCTAAAATTCGCCGCTTAGAAGTTCGCCAACTGAGGGAGCTTAAAGTGAATTCCAATATATTGGTCTAAAATTCACCACGTGAGAGTCCGCTAACTAAAGGTTTAACATGAATTCCAATATATTGATTTAAAATTCGCCACTTGACCGTTCGCCAACTGAGGGTTTAACATAAATTCCAATATATCGATCTAAAGTACGCCAATTGGGAGTCCGCTAGATGAAGGTTTAGCATGAATGCCAGTTTATCGAACTAATATTCGCCACTTGACCGTTCGCCAACTGAGGGTTTAACATAAATTCCAATATATATCGACCTAAAATTCACCACTTGGATGTTCGCCGACTAAGGGGTTTAACATTAATGCCAACATAAAGATCTAAAATTCGCCACTTAGAAGTTCGCAACCTGAAGGTTTAGGGTGAATTCTAATATATCGATCTAAAATTTGCCACTTGGAACTTCACCAACTGAAGGCGTTTAATATGAACAAAAATGTTAGGAACTGTTAATACGATACGTTCAAGAGAATAAAAATTTTATGTTTTTGATATGGAATTACAAAATGTTCTTCGCAAGATTCACTACATATTACTAAATGAATTTTGTGACTTTTTAAAATTTAAAAGTTAGCCGGATCACTACTCTATCTGACTCATTACCGCATTTTTCTGTATGGGACCAAATTTGTTGAATCAAATTAGTCCAAATTTAGGAAAATGTCTTGAAAAAGCTTACTATAAACTGTGGTATATTTCACGAAATGTCGTGTAAATGATTTTGATTTGATCAATAGATGGGACAGAACTTAAAAGGAAAATTTTCGTATTATTTTCCTATTATCGGTAATGACATCTAACGAACTAAAAGCGTAATTTTTGTCTAAATTATTAAATCTAATGCATACTAAGATATTGAATTAGTTACGTAATCATTTATAAATCCACAGTATAAATCCGCCCCGCTTGATGAAGGTAAAGTGAAGGCGTTAATTAGTTCGATTTATATTGATAAGGATAGAAGATTTCAAACAGTTATAGTTATAGTTATATAGAGATCCTGCAAAGGACAAATAACTTCGGCTTCAAATTGAATTCTTTTTGCTCACCACAACGAATTGTCTGTTCTTGGTTCGCTGAATTTAGAAGAAGAAAATGAAGTAGAAGAAATGATCCTGCAATATAAAGACAATCACCTTTTATGAGTCTATCAGTGAGGGGCTGATAATCCAAAAATAACATTTATGAAGAAAATATTGGGTTTATAATATTCGTAAATACGCATGGATTGTTCCTTAAATAAAATATTAGTTATGGAGTTAAAATTCGAAGTGGACTAAATGCTGTTTCTTTTTTCTTTTTTTTTTTTGTAAAATGTTTGAACTTTTTTTAAAAAGAATAATTGAAATATATACTCAGTTTGCTATTACGGATTTTGCGTGAGTTCCTACTCACTACTTTAACCCCATGGCGCCCCTAAACTTAGAGCTATTTTTCAGCGAACGACAGTCAACGTCTCTCAAGTTGTGGAACAATCCCTAACGAAAGGGGTTCTACTATTCTCATGGTTTCAGAACAAACATTCACTGGGTTTAGTTCAGAGTCTCCCTCTGGTCTGAGGATATTCGTATCTAACTTCTTTCGCAACGAACGGGATAAACTCAAAAGAACCGTACCCACAATCAGGGAAGAAGCATTCTCCAAGCAATGTATTGGACAAGCAATACTTGCAAGAAGCAGTCTTTTTTTTGGGCAACCTGATCCCCTTGGATTTATTTGAACCTTTCGATATGCGCTGTACATCGCGGAAGGTCTATCCTACTATCTATCTATAGGATTATACTATACTCAGATCAGACTTAAAAATAAATTAAATCCCCATCTATAGTAAATTTTAAGACTAAAAAAGGATAAGAAATATAGGTGGTTTTAATTTCAGTTGCGCACATATCAACTACAGTGAATTTGAAAATTCAAGAAGCCCGGAGAAATTTGTTCGATTTTTCCCTGGCCATATATAAATATCAATTTAAATGTTTTTCTTTTGGAATAAATTTTAATTAATTTTAAATTAAAAAACGAACTTAGTTGATCTTCTCCTCTGCAGCTCTGCAGCATAAATACGTAGAACAGAACCACAAAATTTCCTATTGTGTTTTATTTATTGATAAAAAATTAAAAATATTTATATGAAAAAAAAAAACTTATTGTAAAGAAAACTAAATTATTTAATATTTTAATTAATTTTATTCAAATGCGGTGAATAAATTATAATGAGAAGCATACAATTCTTAGAACTGATAACAATACAATCAAATATTATTTAATGCGTCGTTTATACCCGTAATAAGGGGAATGTATTTAACTTTTTATCCTCTTAGCAACTGTAATTAAAACGTATATCTAAATATTCGAGCGAGAGTTTAGTATAAACTTTTCGGAATTGAATATCAATTCTCGGTTACCGAAGCATACATTTTCTTGGGTTTTCCATCATTTCGGTTCACGTAAAACGCAAAATGTAAGATTCTTTCCTTGGCAGATGCTAATTTTCATTTTTCCAATCGAATTTCTTAGAGTGGAGTTTAGAATGACCTTGTTTAGTCAAATGTAGATGGTATTTTTGATAATTGTTGAAAAATGTTTTATTAATAAAAGTATCGTTGAAGTGTAATCCAAAATGTACTTTAGGAATACTTCATCATCATGATCATCATAATAACAAAATTTTATACTTGAAGTAAATAAAAGCTAACACAACCAGGAACCTAATTTAAAAAAAGTCAAAGAGAACCGTTCAGATCATAGTTAAGAGACCCATTCGATACCTAGTACTTATATATATATATATATATATTTAACTTAAGACCTCAAGCCTTTATAAAAATCTATCTATTCTCGTTTAGGTGACTAACATGAGTATTCACTTAAATAACAATTTAGCTATTAATTCTCTTATGGTTTCCCCCAGTGTGTACACATAATGTTTTTATTCATTATAAAATGATCAAAAAAAAAATGAAAAAAATGGAAAATAAAACAAAGCTAAAAATTGTATAACATTAAAACAGGTTTTTTTTAATGAAAGCCTCAAACGTTTCAATTGTATGACGTCAAACAACAAAACTCATGATAAATGTGACAGGTAGCATTTGCTAAACTTAAACAATATTTACAACAAGCAACGTGTTGTATTTACAAAATGAAACCAACAAACATAACAAACATAAATTTTAATGAAAATAATTTATGACTGATATCAGGGCGATGTAGCGATGTAACGATGTAAATGCAAAAGTTTGATGAACTTTCTTAAGGGTGAGTGAAGTTATGGTAGAATACGTTTTTGTAATAAGTTCAATTAGAGGTTATGTTTAAGAGGCAAGTCTTGGTGTTTCTATATATAAATTGTTAAGTATTCCAGATGTCCTATAACACCCATATATATATATATATATAGATATATATAGATATATATATATATATATATATATAAATATATATATGTATATGTACATATATATGTATAAATAAATATATATATATATATATATACAAACTCTGGAAAATTCGTTACAACTAAAGCCTTTCATTATCGTACCGAATTCGAATAAAAACTTTTTGCTGTAAATTAATACTTTTGAGAAATTATTTAAACATTAAATCATTTACAGCTAAAAACAATTTAACAGTAAAACAATTAAAAAAAACTTCTTTTGAATTCCGTGAGAGGAGGGCAAGAGGGGCAAGAAAATAAATATACTTTTCATTACGCGCGGAACTCGACAATACCTATTCAAGTAAGCTACGTCCGTTCGCTTTCTGTGGTTGCAATTCTTCGAGTTACAAATGTTAAGATATATATATATATATAGCAGAGATAATTTAATAAGAACATAATGTCTACTACTACACCGGATTGAAACGTTTATATTCATCTCATATTTAGCAAAGCGGGAGAATTCACTTCACCACATAGAGAGTTTAGTTATAAAAGAGACCCTCCTCCCAATTGTGCGTCTATTTAAAAGAGGCGGCAAATCAATTAGCCCTAAACCTTAAACCGCGAAATTGAATTCTTAAAAAAGAGATTCAATCAGATTAATGTACACCATTATAATATGTTGCGTGCCTACAGATTTTTATAAGACGCCATTCATTTGGAACGCATAACACTATATAAAATGCTCTAGAACGCATAGTGTTATAATAATCACTGCTGCTACTACGTATCTGTCAGGCAGCCTTTTTTTGCTTTAAAATCTATTTCTAATGTATGCTTTAAAATCTGCTTTTATTTATTCACAATTTCTTGGCCGCACTTTATTTAACTTTAGGTCAAGAGAGATTTTATTAAGGAACACACACAAGTTTTAATTGTAAAAGTATAAAATTAAAATTTCTTGTAAAATTTTCAACAAAAAGTATTAACTATTTTGTGTGAAAAAGTTTTAAAAAAAGATTCTATCATAAATATTGTCCAACATGGGCTAAAATGCACAACAAAATAAACAGAAGATATTAGTGCAAAATATTAAAACAGTTCAGTAATAGTAGACTTGACTAGAATTGATTAATGAAAATTTATTGCATACAATTTTTCACTATTAGTTAACAGAAAAGAAACTACTTTTACAAGGCAACACACATCGGTGTTTACATAAAAAAAAAAAGGAAAAAATAACTCAAATGTCACTTACAAACCCTAAACATCTTCATCGGAACGATGGACATATATTTTTTACTTAAAATACAAGCATATGCGTGTGATTTTTTGAATATTCAATTTACTGCAATTCATGGTGCTAACGTATCGTATATGAGTTGCGCTTTGCCTTACAGCTTAAATTGCAATTTAATATAAAAACAATGTTATTGAAAAATTCCATAATAATGCTCGCTAAAGATTTTTTTTTTTGTCTTTTTTTGTTTAATTAAAATTACTGTTAGTTATCATACAAATAAACAACAATTCATGCACACATACACAGTTTAAATATCAATTGCAAAATATATTGGCAAATAACGCATTATGTTCAATTATGAGAAGAAATAGAGAGAGAGAGAGAGTAAGAGACTATAAAACCAATAAGCAACACAAACACATCAAACAAATTTTGTGATGACAAACAAAACTATAATAATGCTTATGCATGATGCACGTAAATATATAAACAGAAATAAAACAAATGCCAAGCAATTGTCGTTTAGTCAAGAAAAAAAAGATAGAATGATAGCAAATTTGCAAAAAGAAGAAAACAGAGATACACTGAGTGAAAGAGAGAGAGAGAGACAGAGAAGGCAAACAACAGATTATATTAATTAGCAGAGAACTTGAGTTAATTTGTATAAGGTTTTTTTTCTTTCAATTTTATAATTACTTAGAATTCAATTTAAAAAATTTCCCAGCAATACAGGATTCTTCTGTTTTGTCGTAAATCGGCGAAACTTTTTTTTATTTCGTTCTGATAATTTCTTAACACATAAATCTTTTACTTTATTTATTTATTTTCATTTTATTTGGCAAATTTTTTCTAAAAAAAAATGTGCACCCATTTCATAGCACAGCAAGTTAATTTATTTTATATTATTTTCTTTCTTTCTCTTTCTTACGTTAAAAGCTTCATTAAGAATGCAACTTTTTCTTTAGTTTGAAATTTATAAACACACAACAAGAGAGATTTTTTTTATACCGAAGTATAATTAAAATTAAACACACGTTTCTTTTATTTATTTGTGTTTTTCTAATGTATTATATTTTCACAAAAGCACTTCTTTTTTTAATATTTTCGTTATTTTTTTTTTTTTTTTGTTTGCTACTTTAAAATTATTTCCACACAAAAAAATTATTCGAAAACTCGTATTTTTCATTCACAATCCGTTCTCACGCACAACCGAAACGACGTCTCATAGATAACTGAATACAAGTTGGGTTTATAATGTGAGTGACTGACGACTCTTCACTACACACACATTATGCTGTAAACACAAAAAAGAAATAACAACACATAAGAAAATAAAGCAAAAACATCAGTTAAGCTGAACTCTCATTTTATAAATTGTTTTCTCTGAATTTGGAGAATTAGAGAGTAAATGTTTTTTTTATTCTTTATATATCTTTCGGTTTTCTCTTTAAATAGTTGTTATTCATTTAATACTTTAATGACAGTAAGAGAATATAGACCGGGCGATAACGATATGTGTTATGCTATATAAAAAGCAAAAAAAAATCTATCATGCGAGAATAAAAAAATTTCCTTTGTGGATTGTAACAGGCAACTAACTATATAGACTTTTATTGATTAGGTATGCATATATAAAATTGTAATAATATAAAATAATAAATGTAATAAATGATTACATTATTTAAGACGAAATGTTTCACACAATTTGTGGTTAGATTAACGTGAGGATTTGAATTTTGTAGATAACACGGCAATTGAAAGTTCTTACCTTCTGGTTAAAGTTAAAGTTACATTTAATGCTTTTTGCTTTCGATTTTGCGTAAATTAATTTCTACTTTACATTAATATATGCACAAAATGCATAAAAAAGTAAAAGAATTTATATAAATTATTCGTATAGTAGAAGATATATTGTTTCAAAATCTGAACGCAGAGAAGTATTTAAGGGGATTCTAGTAATTTTTTCTACTTTGTCTTTAAAACAATAGTGAGGACCATGGTTGGTATTCATTTCAGTTTTGTGTTATATATACATCCTGTAGAATATTTGATCCTAGATGTGAAAATAGATGATTGGAAATACCTATTTTAGAACATCATGTTTAAAGGGAGAAGCACTCTTCTGCTTCCTTCTTCTTATGTTAGAAGAAAACAGGAACGAAAACATTTCAGTTCTATCTATCTAGATAATTTTATAGCCGTCACCGGCGATTGCCCCGATTTTTAAAAGTCGGGACAATCGACATAAAAGAAGAACGCGTTGTAATTGTGAAAATTCATTCCAAAAATGAGGGAAATTATACCGAGACTGCTCGCAAACTTTAGAGAATTTTCGTTCAAGAAAGTGTATCTAATGGGTCAACAATTCGTAGAGTGGTCGAAAAAATTGAAGAAACTGCGTCAATTACAGACAATAAGTCTCCTTTGCATTGGCGACCCAATTGGTCTCTTGAAAACATTGCTGCCGAAAGCGAGAGGGTCGCCGAGAATCTGAAAACATCAATTCGGCTGCAATTTTCACAAAGCTCTACGCAGTGAATTTTGACGAAAGACCTCCAGCTTCTCAATAATAAAAATATCACAACTCACTTAAAAAATTCGTGTTTTCGTTTGTTCCTAAATTAAATAGTATACTGAGACACACATTAAATATTCTTGGAAAAGTATCTTCAAAGCCGTGGAACTAGTTCCAGGCGAGTTGGTGGAAAAGTGCCTTCGAAGCCGTGGAGCTAGTTGCAGGCCAGTTCGTGGAAAAGTTACTTAGAAACTTTAAAGCTAATTCCTGGCCAATTCGTGGAAAAGCACCTTCGAAACCTAAGAGCCAGTTCAAAGCCAGTTCTTGGAAAAGTGCCTTCGAAGCCGTGGAGCTAGTTGCAGGCGAATTCGTGGAAAAGCATCTACGAAGCCGTGGAATTTGTTCCAGGCCAGTTCGCGGAAAAGTACCCTCGAAACATTAATTCCTGCCCAGTTCGTACCTTCAGTACCTTAGACCCCTTAGAGCTAATTCCTGGCCAGAGAAGAGATTTTATTTCTGGCACAAAATTTAACCCGAGCTGTCTATCTAAAGGCAAAAATGATCTGTTGAAAATTGATAAACAACAAGTAGTCGTTTGATAAAATTTGTTTTACAATTTTTATATCTTCCCTTAAAGAGTGTTCCATATGTAAAGTACAACTTCAGACTTATATATACATTGATTTCGATACTTCCGTATGTTCCTCAAAATATGTGTAAATTTGATTTGTGTGATTAGTTGTTATAAAAACTAATATGAAAACATTATTTTCTTTCCATACTTTCCTGATCATTATATGCATCATCATCGTACAATATATTAGGGAGAGTGCGGGAAATTCTATTTAAAAACTCAGTTTTAAAGAAAAAAAAGAAAGAAAATCTTCAAATTATTGATAAATTTTTCTTTACCTGCGACCTTATTGAAGAAATTAATGATATACTTTCTGCGTTTATAAAGACTTTTTCTTTTAGTTTTTTTTTTTTTTTTTTTTTACACACAATGTCATGTATATGCATCGTCACAGGGAAATGCTGCGTTGAATTTTCTATAGAGAAAGATGTTAATTTTACTGCAATTTCCTTTTCATGCTGCTTTAACAAACATAAATAATTACTGAGATAAACAAACTGACAGACGGTTGAGCGTCCTGTGTGTTTGCATGTGAATGCATAAGCAGTGTCTACAAAGGTTACCTCAAAAAACAACAACAACAACAACAACACAAAGGAAAGAAAAGAAGATTCGAGAGATGAAAGAAATGTTCGTTACTTACGTTATTCTCCACAAATACTTGCTTAACTTAAAGAAAAATAAAGCATAAGAAAAAAAGTGCAGCAAGTAGACATGAAAGAAAAAACAAATTTTTTTTTTGTTTATCTGTATTTTCTTTCCTGTTTATTTATTATTTTTTTTTTTTTTTTTTGCTTAACTACTACTACTGCT
>KK351148.1:670394-680557 GCA_000671755.1 Glossina brevipalpis
ACAGAAAATGGGTGAAATCGGTCTCAAGTAACATCTAAAGTAAAAAATAAACTAAAAATACTTTTGTCTGTTGGATGTTTTGCTCACTACTCATAGACTTTACAATAAAACTTTCCATGGTATTCCACAAAAATAGAAAAAATCTGCCACGCCCACTTATTAGAATATAAGTTTTATTTTTATTTTTTGTTATTAAAGATAAAAATCTGGATGTTATAAATGAGCGCAAGCGGACCGTTAGGGAAGCTGTCAGGAAATAGCGGAGGCATTAAAAATCAACCATATGGCAGCTTAGAATCATTTGAGAAAAGAAGATTACAAAAAGAAGCTCAAAAATATAACAAAAAAAATCGCGGAGCCGTAACATATCAATTTCATTGAAAATACATTTAAGAAGTGATCGAACGAATCTCTGGAATTTCGAAATTCCATACGAACTCTACTTCACATTTTAAAATTTTTTAAGAAATAGAACAAAGGAAATAACTCCATATTCTTTGAGTGCTTTAGAGCCTCTACAATTAATATTGTTCTCGCAAATGTTTTCAAAACTCTATTGTAAAGGATTATTCTTTGATTTCATTGATATGGTTTTAGTTGATTTGGTTTTTGACATATTATAGTTCGATATGTGTTTGTGAAAAGTTCCTCCTTTATAAATGTAACGAAGGCAAAGACAATATCAAAATACCTACTGTTTGCAGGTAAATGCATATAAACTCCGAAAGAAAGGAAAGCTATGAACATTTATAAGTTGTAGATAACATCAAAGCATTTGAATGCATACAAAAATCATTTTGGGAAAGTGGTTGAGCATATTTACGAAAAATTCAAATGCTGTTGTATACATTAATGCATATACTGGTAGTGAAAGACATATATTCTTTCTATATATAAAGCAATATTCATAGATAAGCATATAAAGCGGATTTCTCTGTTTTGCTCGGCTTCTGTTTCTGTTTCTGTTTTTGCCCTCCAAGAATTATTTGCCATTGGATGCATGCAGTTTAGTATTAGTACACTTAGCTATCACTTCCGTATCCGTTGAATATTGTTTACATACACATATTATGAATGAGATGGCTTCTAGATAATGGTAATAATACGTTATAGGTAATAAAAATTGTTGATTTCAATACCAGATGTTTTTGTGTTTTAAATTAAATTTCTCTCTTGTGTCTAGAGCTCTAGATATTCTAAATGGTCTCAATTAATCATAAACTTCTTAAAACAAAAATTAAAAGTACTCAGGCTAATAATATAATATTCGGTAAATGATTTGATACTTTACTACATTGAAATAAAATTCTTACTTTAGTATAAAGTTTCGTTTTTTTTTTTTCTCCATTTTTCCTATAAGTTATTAAGTGTGATTTAATGAAACACTTAAAAGCAACCCACAAGACTAAATCTTAAAGCTTTTGATGTCATATTGCAATTGAGATTTTAAATATGGACAAAAAAACAAAAAAAAAAAAAATTTTTATTTCTTCTGAAAGTTAATATTTTTAAATTTTTGTAAAAACTTTATTGAAAAAATCTCATGTGTGATATGTGTATACACACGTGCATATATATATGCGAGTGCAAAAACCTAAAGAATAAACATCAGTATGTTTATTACCAACAGAAGACATTGAGATACTGCTTGAAATGCTATTTATCAACCCACACACAACAGTAGACTGACTCTACAGGCGCTCATGATACTGCTAACACAACTGCCAGTTTTGAAATTAATGCTACTACTACGCTTCCTTGTCTCTAACTCTGATAATAAGTAACTTTGTTTAATTTGTGCAGAGACTTAAACGGGGCAGACAGATATTTACATGGATATGTGTATATTCACGGAAGAGAGGAAAAAGAGGAAACATACAACAGACCCATCTGTGTACACTAACTAAATAATATATGAAATTTTTTGTATCAGGGCTACGGAATCATTGAACCGAATACAATGAAATAAAATGTGAATAATCAAATGATAAAAATTGCATTTTATTTCAAGTCATGAGATAATAATTCACTTTTAGCCTAACTTAACCTTAATCTTAACCTTAATATACCAGAAATTGTCTTTCTGCTCTGAGTTTTATATAACATTTAGGCTTCAGTGATCAGGTTCACAAAGTTATTAAAAAAAAAAAGTTTGAAATTTTGTTCATTTTTCAAACTTGTTCTAGTCACTTATGTGTAGTCCTTTCCAAGGATGAATCCCGTTCTTTTGCCTGCTAAGCCGCACCGGCTGAGCACCTCACGTTCCCACTTTAATGGGATTGTGAATCTTTTTCACTTTTTTTCTTAATATCCTAAGAGATTCTTTATTCAATATCGAAAGGATTTTATTGGTGGTCAAACACTTCATATACGTGAACAAATCGAATTTTCGAACGAAGTGACGACTTATAATTATTATTAAAACATGCTGCTACTTCGTGAAACTTTTTCACACCATTTTTCTTAAAAGTTCTCGATCAAATCGTGTTTTTAATGCTTTCCATTCTCAATCGATTGACTTTTCATTTGTAGTTTCTTAATCACATTCCCTAGTGAATAATGTTCACTGCAAGGTTCGCGGTTCACAGTTTATTTCATTGAATGTTCGAACTGATATTATATTTGATTTTTGACAAATTTTTCGAAAAGTGCAAATTTTTTTTTTTAATAAATTCGGATACGGACTACATTTCGCAATTCCTGCGCAATTCCTTTCACTAGGTATTGAATAATATTTTAGGAATTACATTAATTTTTTCTTTGAAATAGAAAACTGTGAATTGTAGGGTTACGATTAAGAATATGTTATAAAATAAATGCTTTTGCGGGAGCATCTATGTCCCAAAATTGTTTCTAGATTATTATTAAAAAACTGTGTACTTCGACAAATGTGCTCTCATGTATATTTTGCAATAATTTAATTAATCTTCTGAAAATAAATTCGACAATTTCTAGCATAAAAACTAGTGCAAGATATTTCCTTTTCAATTTTTGTGACCTTTCAAGTAAAAGATCCAACGTACACGGACAAGAGAGAAGACAGAAAAGGCTAAGTTTGAAGAAGCTAATTCATATAATATTCTATTTTCGATCGCTACAGTTGTCGATCGTTTTAAAGCAAACTCATTCTTATCTGCTGCTGCAAGGTATTTGCAAAACTTGTCAATTAAATTACTTATCCCTATCTAGAGTGCGAAAAAAAGTATTTAATCATGATCGAGATGATCAGCTCCCTCAGATAATCATAAATATTTAAATGAAGTATTTCTCTATTCTATAATATGCAGATTAAATGTATTTCTATATCCACCAACGAAGCTGAGACGTGTATTTGTAACGTCCAAAAGGCAACTTCACAGATCTCACAAAATATATATAGATTTTTGGTCAGCATCAAATTTAGAATCGATTTAAGCATGTCCCTATGTCTGTCTATCCATTTGTCCGTCTCTGTAATGCCTGTCTTAAACATTTTACTGACCGCAAAAATAAAGACATCGGCTTCAAATTTGAAAGAAACATTTGCAAGTTCTTGCACGCAGCTTGATACCAAATCGGTGTCAAGTCACGCCTATGGTACAAAACAAAGTGAAAATGCCTTTATTTTCGGCATGTTTTGTTTACTACTTATATTACAGATTAGACAATAAAAATTTGCATGGCATTCTATAAAAAATAGAAAAAATTTGTCACGCCCACCTATTAATATTAATTTGTTTTTTTTTCCTTTTTTTTTAAAATAAAGGTGATGATTACAAAAGGTTCGGCACAGCTGAATATAATTTATTTACTTGTTTCTAAGTCAAATGTATACCAGCTGCGTTTGGCGCCTAATTAAAGATGTTTCGAGAATGGCTCCGATGTTGCATTTTTTTAATATTTTTAAAATTTTTTTTTTTTTTTTGAATAACCAAATATATGTTTAAGATTTACTTCCAATATTATTATTCTAACATCTTTTCTTTTACTCCAAAAGTTTTGTAAAATAAAAGAGTTTTTTGGAAACGCTGTTAAAAAGCTTCACTTCTTTAGGGTTAATCTAAATTTTTATTTTTATATTTTATATTTATAAGAATTTAGAACCGATAAGACATATATTATATAATATATAAGTAGGCGCTTTCTTATTTGTTTTTAATTGTTTTGTATCTTATGCGTTAGTTGGAAGACTATGTTTTATAACTAATTTACTAAATATATAATAATTATGATTTCAATAAATAATAATAATAATAATAATAATAATCAAGTTCACTTAAACATTTCGTATATATTTGAATGATTTATTGCGACTTTCTCAGATGCTCCTTAAAGCTTATTTTTTATTTATTTATTTATAAAATTACCAAATACGATTTAAAAAGTACCGGATAACTAGATCATATGCTTCTGTTGATATAATAATTAGGAGAATATATAATAATAGAAATAATTAGCATAACGAACAACTTTCCAGGGGGTTAAGTTTTGTAAACTATGTGAGCAAAAGCGGTAAATTTAAAAGTAATCTTGGTGTGAAGGTCTCCTCGGATTTGAAGAGAAAGCGGCATGTCCTTAGGATCATTTCTCTCCTCGAACAATTAAGAATCGTTGCAAAGGGTTCGTTAATCATTGAAGAATAGCACTCGAATCGAATGTGACTAACGGAAAGGAAGTCATTACAAAACGAACTTCTAGCAGATTCAATGCGTTTATAGTAATGTTTGGTATTGTATATAGTCTTATTTACTGCAAGGCTGGCTAAGAAAATGCAGTCAGCCCAAGAGTGAAATTTGTCGTAATCTGATCTATTGATGGAAAGGTTGATAGACCGAGTGATTCCATTGGTTCAGGTTGAAAGCAGCTCTAATGAAGCTATACGACGAAATGAGAACGTTAGCAATTGAGATCGGATATGATGTATGAGACTGATACAGAGTGTATCTGGCAACTTCGTCCGCCTACTCGTTACCGTCAATCTCGGTATGGGAGTGAGTCCAAAGAATTTTGAAAAATTTTTTGATTGTTTCACTATATTGGAGGTAAACCGTAATTAAGAATCACTTTAGGATTGAATTGCCTTGCCCTTGATGACTGCCTAAAGGTTTATACATTTCTATACATTTTTATCTATACCCATTTATGGTTATTTTATAATCATGAGACATTCGATTTCTTACAATACTTTCTGAAGCGAACTGAAGTGCTTTACATGAGGAAAAAACATAAGAAAAATTCAATATTTTTACGATTATTATTGTGTTTGCATTATAGTACAGAACTCGAGTTATACTAAAATTTATTCTAAAACATATTGTGTTATTTCAGAATAAAAAGCAAAAAGAAATTAAATATTTAATGAAATATTTTAAAACCATTTCATATACGCTACGATGTTTAGCTCGATTATAGGCTTGACTTCATCGTAAGAAAACTCGAATTACTAAAGCATACTTTTCGGGTTATTGTATATTTACACAAAATACAATAACAAAATTAATACAATATACAATAACTCTTCATATTATTGTTAAAAAGATTGATTCACATAAAATATTATTCAGTAAACAATGTGGTTCGGTTAGAAGGTCAATTTGGAGGGATTTCATGTAAGCGCTGCTGTGAGGATCTCTTAGCTGTTGGAAACTACATTTTTGGTTTTAAATTTTGTAAGCGATAAATTTAGTTTTATAAAAATTCTATGAAATAGTAGTATTGGTAAAGCCTTTGATCCTTCAGAGTTAATATAAAACATCTCTATTATTATAGTTATTGTAGGAGCACTTAGCAGTTAATATCTTCGAAAATATAAAATTCATGTCGCATTTTATTTAATATATAAGACTAAAAGGAGGGAACACGATTATTTTTGATTGTCTTATTATTCAAAGTAATTCCTTATAAATAGCAATTATCAGAGTATCATTACCGAAGCCTAGAAAGAAAACCAAGAAATCTTTCTATTGATATTGCGTTTAATTTCAAAAATTCTTTCAATCTCTTTGTGGGCTTCATAGCTTATTGAAGTTTTTTTTTTTTTCAAGTTTGAAAATCATATAAAGAGAATTTTTTTTAAAAATTTCTGAGGTTGTTTTTAATTTAATAATTTTTGTTTCTGGTTGCGTAGCCCTTGTTTTATGTTCAGTTTTATTTAATGTTGTTTATTTCGGCAAGTTTGCATAAAACTCATGTGGGTTAATGTGGTTTGACTTCCTTTAATAATGTCTTAACAGTAAATGTTGTTCATTTTGTTGTTGTCGGGAAAGTAACACATATGCAAACAATCATGGCATGCGGTTAGAAGAAGAAGAAGGAAAGAAAGAGAAAAAAGAAAAGGAGAACCGAGTCTTATACTTGTATATCGTATATGTAGTGAATTAATTTAAGTTCAACACTTACACGTGTAAATTTATTTCCATACATTCACTTCTAAACTATTTATCTCTCATATGTTGCTTAGAATTTTGAGAATCCAAGCAAATTCAAGACCCTATTATTATCATTTAAATGAACCAACAACCGTCAACAAAAGTAAGTTTTCCAGTGCTTTACACATTTTCCTTTTTGTCTAATTTAATTAAAGAATACACATTGTGTTTGGGACAGACAGATTACCTTAATCAAACTCAGATTTCTTAGCGTATATATATATAGATATATATATACATATATATATATGTAGTTGTGTGTAAACCATTTTATGCTGGTTTATGAGGGCAATAAGGTAAAGTACTAGAAGCAAAAAGCACAAATCACTTTTTGCTACCAGTTTCATATTATCCTAATTAGTTTTACCCGGAAAGGTAATTAACTCTCAGGTCATGTGTATATAAACTGACACGAAAACTGAAGATATCGTTACGCTTAACATTTTCGAATTTAAGTTAGAAAAAAAAAAAAAAAAAAACAAAACACTTTACTTCAACGTTACAATACAAAGCTTTATTATAAAGAGTTAGTTGATGCTAACGACAACGACAACGACAATAATCTGTCTGTAAAAGTATTCTCTTATGAAAAGAACCACAAAAATGAGACCTCATGAAATATAAAGCAATTCCAGTGATTAAAAGTGTTGTTAGCCCAGTGTTACAATAAGTGCTTAAATATCACTGACATTGTACATAATATACATAATGTTTTAAATTACACACACAGACGCGCGCGCACGCACACATACACACTCTCTTACAATAATCAGTATCTTAAATATAAATGTTTATGAGCTTGTTCATGTGAATAGAATGAAATCTAAGCTTAGGGGAACATAGAAAATTGTAAACGTTTGTTGTTGGCTTGTAGAGGGTTTGGAGGGTAGAGGATGGATGGTAACACCCCACTCTCCTCACCTCCCCTTCCCTTATAGATAATAATTTAACAAATAAGAATATTATATTCAACTGTGCTGAATTTATTGTACATATCACCTCGTTATTTTTTATAAAATGTAAACCATATTTTCGGACTAAAGCGAGGAAGCTTCAATTTATAGGAAATTAGTGAAAAGCAGAGATCAGAACTTTCTTTCATTATTTCTTCTCATACAATCTTATTTAGCCCAATATCTTCTTAAAAGAATTAAGTTTTCTATGGGAATAGAATTCGACATTTTTAGTATCAAAATTTCTAAGCTTCTCACTGAGATCAAGAAACCGCCTGACATCTAAATGATTAATTAATTAACCATCTTACACAAGCTATTATTCTATAAATTATTTTCTAACTTTTAAAACGAAAGTCTACAATTTAAACGCATTAGTTGACCTACCGAGTGCTTGAGGAGAAGGTTCTCCTCTAAGCTCACCAAATCTAAGGAGAACAAGCCAAGAATCTTCCGAAAATAAAATTTTGGTTCTTAATGTAAAGTAGTTGAATATAATAAAGATAAGAGATTAGCCTTTCAGAGTTTTAGAAGTGACGAATTATCCGGAAAAAATTTATAATCTTTTCCATATTCAATAGAAAAATTCGACATTTTTAGTTTCAATATTTTTAAGTTTCTCATCGAGATCAGGAGACCACCGACGCAATTCCTCACATCTAAGTCCGTTAATTAAATGTCTTACACAAGCTATTGTTCCAAAAATGATTTTGCAGCTTTTAAAAAGAAAGTCTACAACCTAACAATACTCTACGCATTAGTCGACCTGCCGATTGTGACGAAGTTTTTCTCATTGCTAACTAAATGTAAAGAAAAGTATAGAGAACTAGAACTGGAACTTCAGAAGCTGAAATTTTTGAATGTCATTATTCTCATCGAATAAAGCGACGAACACTACCAGGCCACTAGCGAAAGGTTTGCAGCCTTCTCTTTTCGTTAGCATAGAAGAAAGTAGTATAGTGAGCCAAGGATTACTTCTTAGAAGAACGAAGAAAGAAAAGAATAATTTTAGGAAATAATTGAATAGAAAAATGTTCATAAAACTGTCACACAAGCAGTTACAACGAATTCAAGTGAAAATGTCCAAGTGACAACGCCAAGTTATCTTTCTCTATTACAACGCTGCTATATTGGACGTCTTTTGTGCTACCTTATAAATGTAATGTCAACGAAGATTTACAATCTGCAATGCAATCTTTTGATTAACTGAAAATTCGGTCGGCCCACTTGCAAAGCGACCGGATGACACACATAAATTGTACTCAAGGTGAACTATTGAAATTAATACTACTGATGCAGAAGAACGGTTAGTTGTGGCTGATGGTGTTCGCTATACTCAAAAATATCTCAAAGCAAAGATCATTTTTGATATGGGAACGTTAACTATTACTATTGGAATACACCACGGCTCTCTATTGACAATTTCAAAAGAATGGGAAGTCAACTCAATTGGAACTGGCCGCCAATCTGGAGGTTTATTGGTACCAACAATTCATTGTTCCGAATTGCGTTTGCTTTAGTTTGCATCAGCAATTGCTGATACGTAGAATTCGGTTCTGGCTTATTTAAATGTGCTTATCTTGGTTTGGATGATTCTGACGTTTGGATACATGTTGATATGGCCGGCCGCATCAGTCCATTTTGGCGAACGGGCTACTAGGTATGGCGTCGCTATGTTGCTTACCTTATTTAGCAATCGTACCAATTGTTACAGGAGATACCTAATAATGATTTAGAGAACCGCTCACAAAATGCATCTTTCGTAATTTAAATTGCGTCTTAACGAGTGAATGAGGTACGAAGTAGAAAGAAGACAAAGAAAAACTACTGACTTGTCACTTTGACTTATTATTGCTTTCGTTATTATTTTTGTAATTTTTTTCTTTCTCTCTCTTTCTTTCTTTATCTCTCTATTTCTCTCTCTTTCTTTCTTTATCTCTCTCTCTCTCTCTCTCTCTCTCTCTTTATCTCTCTCTCTCTCTTTCTCTCTTTATCTCTCTCTCTCTCTCTCTCTCTCTCTCTTTCTCTCTCTCTCTCTCTTTATCTCTCTCTCTCTCTCTCTCTCTCTCTCTCTTTATCTTTCTGTGTATATTCGTCTCTTATTATATATGCATTTATTATTGTGATGGATTGATTATGTCTTTATTTCTAAGTTTCTTTTTATTTATTTTCGCATAAACAAATCGATTAAGATCAACTTTATAAAGCATGTTAAGTACGCTTGTAACTTATCAAATTAAAAATACTTCAAAATCCTCAGATTATATTCAACACTGTGTTTCAATTTTTAAATATAAAAAGCATATAACATTTAAAAATTTAAACTAATAATATTTGTGTTGATAAGTTTTGCACTTTAGCGTTAACAGAGACATCAATTTTCTACATATTGGTAGAGAATTTCAATTAAATTCAGAAGCGAATGTATACATTACTATTAGGTGCTTGCAAATGTTTTTATCATTTTTTCACTTGAAAAAGTCATTTATTAAGAAAAATTGGTATAACCTATATTAATAAAAATATTTTCCATCATTTTCTACATCCTTTTCCTATCTTCTTCGCAATGTGGTGATATCGTGTCGGAAGAACTTATGATCTTTTAAGGCTACCCCTGAATCGTGTCAGCCAACCCATGCTGTATCGATCAAAGCAAGTGATAATCAGGAGTCGCTTTGTCTAATGAGTACGCTGGGTGTGGTTAGAGCTTCCCATTCGAGCTGCAACAATGTATCGTTGACCACTTTTGCAAAATGTGGCTGAAATAACATTTTCAGTCAATACCTGTGGGTAGTCTTTTTCA
>KK351149.1:0-99593 GCA_000671755.1 Glossina brevipalpis
GACCCAAATCGGACAATCCGAAGCATGTTAAATAAAGTCCTGAAGTTCATATAAAAATAATGGATTTCTTTTTCCCCAAACTAATATATATATATATATATATATATATACTCCCGCACACACCCACACACACCCACACACACCCACACACACTCTTTCAAATATAAGAAAGCATTCAGAATTAAAATGAGTTAGGCATGAACCGTTGTCATTTGCAACGTTTCAGTTACGCCTAAAATATGCGGATATATCCGCAAATATACGTTTACTAGAATTTATCTCAGTTTTCCTCATTTCGTTTAACATTCGCAAACAGTATTTATGCTTTTATTGTTTTGTAAGTATATTTATGGTAAACTACGTTTATGTGTGCATACTTACATAAATGTGTTTGTATATAAGTCAAAAACATAATAAAGATTAACATGTGCTCTTATCAGGATTTTATTCCTATTTCAGTAATAGCTTGCGAGAAATAGTGGTCATATTGAATATATCGTTACGTTAATAGATCATTTTTATAATGAATGAATTCCATTAAATATACAAAAGTTTTATTTATATTTTAAATTATTTTCAATTGATTCTGCCTTAAGTTTACGATTCAAGCCTAATGGAATCCTTTGAAACGATTTATAACATTTTTTTATTACACGCAAATTTTGTGTATCATAGATATTTTAAGTTAAGATATATTTAACAAAAACGAATTAAAACTGATTTTAAATTCAATCAATTACTCTCAAGGCTTAGCAGGCTTGTCACCAATAAGCTCTAACTATTTGTTTTTGAGAAAACGAATGTCATTTGTAATCTACCTTATGTGTAATTGGGAATATTTTGGATTCTTAGTATCAACAACGTACTGCGATTGAATTATTCTGTAAATGCTATAGGGTAAGAAATAATCGGGCTTGTTTCGCTACAGCATTCTCACTTGTTTACATCGTCTCCTTTGGGGTACATTTTCTTCTTAATTTTGTAATTTTTGTACTCTGCACTGAGTAATAGCGTCAGTGGCGGCAGAAATAACTGATAAAATAAAGAACATTGTTTAGCATGAGTTTAAAAATAGATTTATTCTCTGCTCAGATAGTTGAAATTTGTGTTTGCAAAAAGAAAACACGAAAGAAAAAAAAACATAACAAATAAAAGAAAAAAAATTAAGAGTAATAAAAGAGAGAGCGAGAAAAATAGATATGAGTATATATATAGAAAGAGAGAGAGGTTATGTTTAACTTGGACCGAAGCTTTTGATCCAATCAAATATAGAATTTTTTCCCTTCACTTGTGTACAAGTTATAAGCGATTTTAGATCTGAATCACTTTCACAACCAAAATGTAAGTATAAACTAATTACAATTTGATTCATAATTAAATTATTGGTGTTTTGATGGTCGTTTTTCAATTTTTTTTTTCATTTACGGCAGAATTCACCTTATCTGAAATTTCAATGCTGTGTTAGAGTATACAGCTTAAAGAAATGGGCGGGCATGGTTGTGATAAAAATTTGTTTACAAATGATATAGAAAATAACGAAAATATAAAAATTATTCCAAACTCTGTGTACAAGGAACTGTTTGCTTTTAAATATTCAGCATTTACGGTCTAAGAAATACTTGATATGCTTTGTTTTTCCTCTATCCTTGGATTTGTATTTGCTACGGCTGTGGAATTAACTTCTTCGATAATTTATTAGCTCTTAGCTGTTTGAAACAATAACTTTATTAAGAGCTTTTCGCGCAGTTATTGTATGCTACATAGGGCATGACTAACATAATTCACTTACTTCTCTGGTGTTGAATTGCAAAGTAAATGATCTAGAAGAGAGAGTGGTAGAGAGAAAGGTAGAGAAGGCTAGACGGAGACAAGGAGAGAGAGAGTACAAGAGAATATATAAACTAAGAGTTTTACCATGTTCTGCAATTTCTTGATTCTTGCATATGAAGCGTAGTCACGTAAAAATTTTTCTTATACGTATAACTTGTTCAGTGTTGTGGGGTATATGTTGAGTGTTATGACTTGTTTGTTTTCTTAAAGTTAACACGAGAAGATTGGAGAACATTAATAGCGCTAAAAAAATACAATATTAAAGACTCTACAACTTATACATGATGTACGTATATTTACATCAATTTGTTGTCAAAATTTTCTGAATTGAAAACATGAAAATGGAAATTCGCATTTAAGACAGATGCAATAATAATTGACTTCTATGGACAAAATATAAAATCTAGTTGAACCTGGGCTTGTTATCCCTATTACTTATGCATTTGTTGTACATTTTCAGACGCACAACGTACAACATACAAATTGGATATTGAAATGTTGATGCAGAAAGTCAAATATATATCAATCATTTTTTTTCCAATAATCATAAAAACATACATTTTTGATAAGTGAGAATTGCTTTTACCTCCGTTGCCCGTTACTTAATTGAATTTTCACCTTTTAAAAACTTCAGTTAAAAAATTTAAACTTTGCGCATATGCGTGTATTTGTACTTAATTTTCTTAAGTTAACTTTGGAAACGTGCTAAATTCGTTCTTCACATTAAACCGAAAAAAAATTATAAAGTATCGTAAATAGTATGGACTAAGATTTATGTGATATATAGCAGCAAATTTTGTTAAACTAAGGTAGCCACAATTATATACGTTAAATTGAAAACCTTTTTTTACATTCTTACCTTTGTTTGTTGGTAAGCGAGATATGTATCTCAAGGTGAACACATAATTTTCTTAGTTGTGTTAATTTTGTTTTCTATTTTCCATTATTGTCCTTTTTGTTATACTAAATCCATTTTATAAGAAAGAATTTTACTGATCTCGTAAAAAAGAAAATAATTTTCTTGGTTCGCTGGCTTGCGATTATTGATAAGGTGTGGCGTATGTTTTCTATTTTTTTGGATACTGCTGCGTAATCTAAATTTGTGATTCTTCGGCTCTTGTTATCTTGGAATGTGTTATATGAATATAGTTGAGCGAGTTGAACGTTATCTCGCTCCGAAATGATAGTAAAGTTTATAATGCATAAAGCGGGTGGGTGGTGAGTGTTAATAATTCGTTGTAAGCTATATATGAAATTCTCTCTTGTTTTCTTTTGTTATTGTTTGCTTTGCTTGTTTTAAATATATATAAGTAAAAGAGTAAAACGCGTAAACACAGGTAAAATAGTAACATTTTACATTTAAACGAAAACAACTACTTTAGCGTATTGTTGTGGTGTAAGATAATGCATACACAGAGCGCACTCTCAGTGTATATACGACTGTGACTGGCTAGTTATGGGTACAATTGAATTTTACTTTGGCAAAGTGGAGCGCCGCACTTGTGCTGTTCGATTCGTTTTAGTATTATTCTAAACGTCTGCGTTATAAGTTGCGCTTGAATACGAATATTTTATCGGTCTTAGTTCAGGTCTTTTATATATTTTAACAAGATGTGCAAGCGTTTGAATTGTATTAGTTACACTGTTTTCTTATAAATGTATGTATGTATGTATGTACGTAGCGTAAGAAATATATATTACATGTATACATAGCAAAATATACCAACACACACACACACACACACACACACACACACACACACACACACACACACATATATATATATATATATATATATATAAACGCGCGCACGCACCTATTCGTGTACTCACACATGCTCGCATTCATATATTCACACAATACAATTTTATATATATGTATATATATATATTGTTTTTTATGTACACATGTATATACGTAAATAGATACATAAATAAATATTTTTTTTCTATTATTTTCTAAACGTATTTTTGTACGATGGCGTTTAATTTACATAATTCATTTCATTTCATTTCGTATGTTTTTCTTAGGCCGGCCGTCGGTGTTTTTATTGCATTATATTAAACTGTTGCATAGTTTTGTTCCGATTTGTGTTTGTTTATTATTTTTAAATAACTGCGTATATATATATTTTCTTCTACATAGTTTCAAAACATTTTAAAAAGAAATTAATTTATTAGTATGTATAAAATCATATAATAATAACGACTGAACTTCGTTTTAATACATCAGTTCAATTTTTGCGAATTATTTATTTCAGAAAAAACCAACAAGAAAAATTAAATTAAATATTGTGAAGGTGTTGTATCCAATACGAATTAAGTGGCATTTTTTGTCTCTTACTTAGAAAATTGCATTCGAAAAATTTCGAATTGATTAAAAAACAAGAAAGTGAAAAACGAGCCTAACGGTAAATAAAGCTGGTGGGATATAAGAATTTGCATTTCCAAATGATCTACATGTAAAACGTGAGTATTTAAAAAGAGTATGAAGCATAAGCAATACTTAATACATATTTATTTATATTAGAGGTTAAGAACAATTTCTAAAAATTCTTTCTTCTGCTTGTAAAAATATATTTGGTCGGTGCAGAATCCACCCGCAATTTAGAAATAGCCAAACCAATTTTCGCAGATTCATTTCAAAGTAAACGCTTTTTTTTCTGTACACTACTGCACTACTGCTTCCTTTCAAGGAATTTTCTTTAGCTCTTGTGTCATGGTATATATGATCTCGTCATAGTATACATAATACATTTTTATTGAGCTTTGAATAGATCAAGATATATGGTAAAGAAACACCATTTGCGGGAAGCGTGATGAAAATAGATACAATAATTCGAAGTGTGAAATATCTTCATACTGTTCAAGTGTAAGAAAATTCATAGTGATAAACTAATGATGCTTTATTATGTTGGGATCAGTTGAGTTTAATTTATTATGAGCTGCTCGAACCCAATGAAACCAAAGGGAGTGAAGTTAAATTTAAATTTAACTAGCAAAGTTACAAACTCAAACCTCTTTGACAGAGGCCTGTTAAGCGATTAACAGGATTCTGTTAATGAAAGTCTTGGATAGATTTATATCAAAATATAGTTAAAATTGAACTAAGTTTGTTTATGTATACTTTATGCTAGTATACTATGTATACAGTATAGTATATACTATATACAATGAAATATAAATATTGTAGCATATACTATATCAGGTCGGTTTTCTTTAAAAAAGTCAATTGGCGTGAAAGGAAGCTGTGAGCTTGCGGCGCAATCCTAGTGGTTTCATTTTTTTGACAAACAAAGACGGCTACAATAGTGAATTATTACAACCAAAGCGCTGAGCTGGTCATTTATTTTTAGGTTCAATTAAATGAATTCGATCTTCTTGACACTTACGTTTCTATGAGGTTGATCAGCGCGTGCGCTGCATGACGCGAGTTTTTGCGGTCGAGATCGGTCTACAGAGTTCTTAAAGAAATTTTTTAGTTTATTAACTTTTTTTGAAGTTTTTTGAGTTGTTTTTTAACATTGTGGACGAATTACGCTTGTTTTTTTAAATAGAAAATATCAAAGCCGAAAATCTGATAATGTGTTATAATATGTAGACTTTTCTATTACCTTTTACACTTTACAATTTAAAAACGAACTAGACAGACGTACGTCTACTTTTTAACTAGAAAATATCAAAGCCGAAAATCTGATAATGTGTTATAATATGTAGACTTTTCTATTAATTTTTACACTTTAAAATTTAAAAACGAAATACGTACAGACGTAAGTCTACTTCATTTCGTATGAGAACATGGCAAAGATTTTTCTTTCTGTTTTTTACAAAATTTGTAAGAGGAGCTGTTATTTTGGGAGAATTTTTGAAACAAATTCCACTGTAAATCGCTACAGTCTTCAGTCTTTCTAATGTTTAATGTAATGAACAGATTTTCTAACATGTGAACGAGTGTGATTATGCTGAAAAGTCACAGTATCATGTTTTTGGCATAAAGCGCACGATCTGCGTTTAATCAGCGGTTTAATTTCTTTAGTTGTTTTAAGTTAAATGCCCCAATTAAGTTTTTGATGCATTAGAGTTGCTATAGTTATAGAGAAGTCTATAGTTAGTCTTTTCAAGTGATAGCATTCCGACGATGTTAATAGTTTGCCTGATGTGCATCATTAATTTTGTCACCAGGTGTGACGGTTAAGCATAATTTTCTTTTGAATTAAACAACAATAGGAGCGTTCGCCAAAAATGCTCTTTTTTAAACTTGATTCATCTCATCCAAAGCTCAAAGAGACATGTAATGTAAAACTCGAATCAAAACCATTTATATTGTGATGCAAAAGCTAAATACGGCTCTTCGATAGAGAGTAGCCGCAGCACTATCATAAGTGGTCCCGTATTAGTGACGTCCTTTTTTGAAAATAGCTGAAAATTTAAATCAAAAACACAATACATTTATATTTTATTCATTTTCAAAAGCTCATGCTTTGCAATATTTAACTCAAGAGAACTAAAAAACCATCATTTAAAATGTTATTTAAGTTACTTGCCATTACTTTGCACTTTGATAAAATGACAAGGATAAAATGCTCATCGCCCTCCCCTTTGTCCTTTTTTACACTGCTTTTGAAGATTATCACATCTGTAAATTATATAAAACTTTTTACAAAATTATTTCATAATTTGTTGAATTTTCTTTATTTAAAAAAAATTTAATTGTTGCAGAAATGACAAGTTTTTTTTTTATGAAAAGTCTTATCACAAAGTAAGGAATTCTGATAAGGAAGACATAAACATATAGAACAGCTTAACGTAATTTATCCAATACTCTAGTATACGTCTGTGAACAATCTTTAGAGCAGATTTGCGAGCTTATACCGAATTCATATTTGCTACTTATGTGAGTAGTAAGGAAATCGTGTTCATAATTGAATTATCGAATAATACATTAGAAAGCAAAACAAATTGAAAATGATGGTTATGATGAATTTCAATGACATTGCTTCTTTACCTTTGTTCTACAGCGTGAGATCAAAGGCGTGATAATAAGGCCCGCTTTGCTTAAAGTATTTTCGATGAAATTGCCACCTCCATTGAGTTCTATTGCAACAAGACGAATTATTTGGGGTTGCGTCAAATCTCTCTAACACTTTCGGCTAGATGGTCGTTAATGAAGACAATCAATACCTTTTCCAGTTTATTTCAAAAGACGATGGTCAGAATGGACGGAAATATCCGAAACTAGAGACGAGCGCGTAATTTGTTTCGTTACTAACGTTCGTATAGACATAATTTTTTTTACTTCCTAAACTTCTACGTTCTATCGAATTGACAGCATTATAAAGGATTTTGAAATGTTTTCTTATCTATCTATTGCACGCACGTTTATAAAAATGTAGGGAGAAAAAGTTTACGTGAAGGCAAGTTTTGATAAAATATTTGGATAATTTGCGAATATTGTTGAAGTATGTACCGATTAAATTTAGATTGCTTAGTGATTAAATAACGGGGCTTAAAAAGTTGAAAAGATCAACACGTCACAGAAAATTAGCACAAATTTTACAAAACAGCTTATGTTTCCCTGGTTATCCACAATTTGCTATCTCTACTGAAATTGTTTAGTTTCTTGCTTAAATTTTTAGTTTTTTTTATAAGTTTTTTTCAGTCCTTTATCTATTGTTAAGATATTTCTAAAAGCCTTCAATCAATTTTGCAACTTCATCTATGGAAATGAAATGAAGCGAAAGTATATTAAAGTGAAAGGAATTAAACAAATAAATTTTTAATAAAATTTTAAAATTATTAACGAAATTTGATTTTTTTAAATCTCTGTGCTTTTAAAGTGAAAGCTTCAACGTGATCGTATAATTCTGAATGATGATTCAGTAGAACTATTTAGCAAGTGATTAAATCTACATATAGCACGCATAACGATTATGAATGATGAACAAATAATATGTAAATAAAAATAAAAAATAATAAAAAAATGACTGAGAATTTTTTAACTTCAAGGAAATTTCAAATGGATAAATGTTTCGAATTAATATAAAAAAAAAGTATAAGAAAAAGAATAAAAGAATAATTTCGTTCAAGACTGTTTAAGCACCACTTTGGATTTTTTTAAAAGTATCAGGTAAATTTTGTTAGTCAAAATGAGACTGAGTGACTTGTCTCCATTATCTCTAAATGAGACGAAATCCCAAAATGGATTGAGATCAGTTTTGGAGTTCTGACACAGGTCATCAAATGGTCAAAAAAAACTTCTTTGAGAATGCTGCCCTTTAAGCGATTATCTTTAAAATGATATAATGGATATTAACATTCGCGGAAGTTGGTTTAGCCTAAAGGCAATTTTAGTTTCTCAAGGCAAAGAGAGGTATGTTTGCAAAATCCAAATACAGTTATTGGAACATGTATCAGATTCAATAGGCAAGCTCATTTTTATCTAATTTGAAACTTCCAAAGAAGTCAAGTAAAATATCAGATGTGGGAATAAATTATCCGTATTTTTTGATAAAATTCCAATTTATTAAAAGTACTTGTTACAAAGCTTAAGAATTAAAGTAGCCAACATCATTTGGTATTAGGTAAAGTTTGATATAAAAAAGTTTTTTTGAGCCAAGTGCTGCAAAAAAATGAAACTTCTTTTGCATGATTCTTTGATGAATACCCTCTCCAATGATGTATAGTTCATATCAAGTTGTTTTCGGAGAAAAGGGTATTCATCAAGGAATCACGCAAAACAAATTTCGTTTTGTCGCAGTACTTGGTTTGGGCATAGTGGCCTCTCAAACATTGAATTTTTATTTGAAGCTGTATTTAAATACAGAGCCATATTCATATTTAAATATAACAACAGGCACCTTGCGAACATTACTCTGTTATGAGTAAAAATGTATATTATGCTAAGTAGAGAAATTTTCAAAGTCCAATAAAAAATTGTTCCTAAAGCAACTTGATATGAACTATACATCGTTGGAAAGAGTATTCATCAAGGAATCATGCGTTTTGTCGCAGTACTTGGTTTGGCCACAATGGACAATTGAACTTCGGCTTTTTGAATGTCATATTTGACATAGCAGAAAAACTTTTTAAAATCTAATTTTACCCAATTAACAAAAATTGAACAATTGAACAATGGTTTGTGACTTTGCTAGTTATATTTAAATATAACTTCACACCCTTTACATTCACGTGGTATAGGTGAATATAGGAGAAATTTTCTAATTTCTCTTTTTTAAATAGACTATTTTGGGATGGTCGATTGCCGTCAGCATATCAATTTTCAAGCATTTATTAAAAGGAATTCACCAAAGAAAAAGATTAGTTTTATACATAATTTTAAAGGTTATTTCATCAAGATTCCATTGCAGTTTGCAAAAGTATCATAATTTGGACGAATTAGACTTCCAAATTCAACCATAGCTTGATTCTAATTATTGTAGTGTGTGTTAAGCTTTTTACGGTTTTTTCGTATGGAATTTTTCTTAATTAACAAAAATTTACGTTTTGTTTATCGTGTTTGTTCAAAAAAATTCCAAGATAGTTCTATTGTAATTATATTTTGATATAAATCCTTCCAAGACATTGAATAACGGGACTTGGTTAATCACTTAATAGGCTTCTGTTGAAACTATTGTTTTTTGACTTTGCTAGTTAAATTAAAATTTAACTTCACACCTTTCATGTTTATTCATCTCGTGTATGTATATATATGTACATAAATATATCAATTTGCAGCAAGTACTGCATAAAGTGTAGCGAGCAATGAAATCATGTGTAATGGACAATTCTTTTCTCCAATAAGTCAAAGTTGTAAAATGTGTTCATTTTACATTAGGCTTTAAATTGAGCGCATAACCAATCGCTAGTAGCAAAAAATTGAAAATGATTTTTTTTAAAATTAAGTTATAGGCTTTTTAAAAAACTTAACTTAATTAAGGTCTTATGGTGCGAAACATATGTATTAAAACGGAGAGTTGCTCTTATGAATGAATAAAACATAATAATAAATGGTTTACTTTATTATTTACGCATCATTTTTTAATATGACCTTTGCCTTTTATTAGGAAAATCGGATCATTTTTCATATAGTATAATAATAATTTTGATAACTTGTTTTCCTGTTCCTTACAGTTTTAATAATTCAAATTATTTTTCAAAGCATCCTATAAAAGTTCCCGAAAGCCATCACATCTAAAGCCAACCAACCTTTTATAACCACCTCGTTATTTATTTGAAATAATTTAATTTCAACCAAATACAGAAACGCAAGTTTACTGAAAATTGCATAAATTTTCAAATTGTTTTTCTTAAAGAGCAAAGCAAAGCAATGAATTCCTATGCGAAATATTTATAGCAAAAATTATTCCTAACATAAAATACAAATTAGGTCGAGTCACAAATAAATTCCGCTTTTTCCAATTTCTCTAGTTGATTGTGATGCATCTAACCTTCCTGCAATATTTCTTGCTGATTGATGTGGATTGTGCTGCAATATTGCCTTTAAAAGGTTTTCGCCAGGGTCGGAATGATCTTAAAAGTCAGTACGTGCTTTAAAGTGGTATCTCCAGAATTTGGAATATGGCACATCAATTTGTAACTACCCTGGATTATTAGTTTATTAGACCTTTACCGTATACTCTCCATATTTTTGCAAATGTCGCTATAACTCTATTGTGTTATTTAAATTCCCAGAGCATCACATGGCGAATGTGGAGTTTTTCACTCCATTTTAGGGATTATGAAAGCAAGAGTTCAGTAAAACAGGCACCGTACAAGAAATCAGATATCAGAAGACTTACTGAATCCTTAACTACTTAGTGAAAGTGAAAACCCATTTGTCTCGATGACTTGTGATAAGTAGATACGAATCTAGATTCTAATCATATGTATCGTTAGTTATTTATGACTCGACCTAATATTTTCATTTCTGAATGCGACTGAAATATTTGAAACGACGGGGAGACATCATCACTGGAGTGAATTTTGAATATTGATAATTTGTATATCGATCAATAATTTCCGGAACTAAGTAAAAGAAATAAATTAATTCTTTTTTTGGCAAAATTCAACTTCATTTACAAACACAGTTTTCCTCAGGATTGATACAGTTCGTGCAATGTAACTCCCAGAAAATCAGACAGCCATAAAAAGATGACACCACCAGAGTGTGATATTTTGTAAAAGCCTTGGTTACTTCAAATCTCACCTTATACAAGATAAATTTGTTTCACAAAACTTGTCCCCAAGTTTCAACAACTTTAGCTCATATAAGGATTTTGATAATATATATATTTGTCGTCCATTTATATACAAAGGCATGTAAGAGGACGTGTATTGTTGATGTCGACATACTATCCATGTTTTACTGATATTGAGTATTTTCATATAATATACAGAAGAGCACACAAGGAGAGTAAAATCGACGTTATTGATAAAATGTGCAATAGATTCACAGAATCATACTAGCAATAACGTTTCACATTTACGGAGAAAATATGGAGAATTCTTTGCAGCACAGGATATATTGAAATAATAATTGAAATATGGAAGCATAAATATATAAGTATGTACACATTTATATATGCTATGCAATTGGAAAATTTTACTTCTTAAATAAAAGAAACAACCACCTAATCCTCTCAATTATTTTAATATTAAATTTAAATTCGTTTATTTCAAATTCTACATATATTTTTTAACAACAGCTAATTATGAGACTCTTATTAGATGACGAAGAAATGATGATGAAGAAAAGAATGAATTCAATAGTAAAGTAAATATATACATTCATAAAATCTAACTAAAAGTACGGTTTCACTTTCACAAAGAAAATATGGACACATTTCTCTGCAATACAAAATACATCAAATTTAATGGTAGTTTACGGTTAAATCACCATAGGAATAATAACTGAAATATGGAAGCATATATACATAAAAATATGTCTACATACATATGTTATGCAATTGGAAAATCTTAAATTTTATCATATTGTTATGTGAAAAACAATGAATCTAGAATTTGTTATACAAAAGCAGAATCTAAACCTGATTTCGAAGTGAAAGACATATCGATATGAAATTAAAATTGAATTTAACTATCAAAGACATTTACCAATTACATTAACGAAGCTCTGTAAAATGCTTAAAATAGATCTGTACAGTAATTAGCATCAAGCTATGGCAAAATTTTGCAGGCTAGGCGACCTTTGTAAACAGCAATGGAATCTTGATGAAACAACCTTTAAAATTATGTAAAAAACTAGTTTGTTTCTTTGGTGAATTCCTTTTAATAAATGCGTGAAAATTGACAGTCGACCATCTCAAAATAATCTACTTTAAAAAGGAGAAATTTAGAATATTCTAACAATATTCACCTATATTATAATATATGGTTAAATTTGAGACTGTAGAGTGGGCAAATACAAAATTTCAACTATGTTCGCCTATATGTCGTGTATTTATATGAAACTGTCTTTAAAACAAGCTAACAAAATTTAAATTCCGCTTTTTAGAACTATTTTTAACAATTTTTTGAAATTTAGTATCGGTACCGTAAGCCAACTGTGTAAAAATAGTTAAATTTGAGCCTCTGTTGGCCAAACTAAGAAATACGAAAATAGTTCTAAAAAGCGAAATTTGAATTTGATTAGCATGTTTGACAGATATTTTCTATAAATATTCACTTGATATAGATGAATATATTTGAAATTTTCGAATTTCTCCTTTTTAAGTGGACTACTATACGACAGTCGACTGTTGTCGACATATCGCTTTTGAAGCATTTCTTAAAACGAATTCACAAGAGAAACACGTTTGTGTTTTATATCATTTTAAAGGTCGTTTCGTAAAGATTCCATTGCAGTTTGCAAAGGTATCATAATTTGCACGAATTAGACTTCCAAATCAAACCATAGCTTGATTCTAATTATTGTAGTGTGTGTTAAGCTTTTTACGGTTTTTTTCGTATGAAATTTTTCTTAATTAACAAAAATTGACGTTTTGTTTATCGTGTTTGTTCAAAAAAATTCCAAGATAGTTCTATTGTAATTATATTTTGATATAAATCCTTCCAAGACATTGAATAACGGGACTTGGTTAATCACTTAATAGGCTTCTGTTGAAACTATTGTTTTTTGACTTTGCTAGTTAAATTAAAATTTAACTTCACACCTTTCATGTTTATTCATCTCGTGTATGTATATATATGTACATAAATATATCAATTTGCAGCAAGTACTGCATAAAGTGTAGCGAGCAATGAAATCATGTGTAATGGACAATTCTTTTCTCCAATAAGTCAAAGTTGTAAAATGTGTTCATTTTACATTAGGCTTTAAATTGAGCGCATAACCAATCGCTAGTAGCAAAAAATTGAAAATGATTTTTTTTAAAATTAAGTTATAGGCTTTTTAAAAAACTTAACTTAATTAAGGTCTTATGGTGCGAAACATATGTATCAAAACGGAGAGTTGCTCTTATGAATGAATAAAACATAATAATAAATGGTTTACTTTATTATTTACGCATCATTTTTTAATATGACCTTTGCCTTTTATTAGGAAAATCGGATCATTTTTCATATAGTATAATAATAATTTTGATAACTTGTTTTCCTGTTCCTTACAGTTTTAATAATTCAAATTATTTTTCAAAGCATCCTATAAAAGTTCCCGAAAGCCATCACATCTAAAGCCAACCAACCTTTTATAACCACCTCGTTATTTATTTGAAATAATTTAATTTCAACCAAAAACAGAAACGCAAGGTTACTGAAAATTGCATAAATTTTCAAATTGTTTTGTGCTGTTTGCAATGGTCACCTAGGTATCATAATTTTAACGCATTATGCTCCCAAATTCAACTATAGCTTGACGATAATTACTGTACAGATCTATGTTAAGCCTTGTACAGAGCTCCGTTACTGTTGTTGGTAAATTTCGCTGCTAGTTAGATTCGAATTTGTCTCCACATCGTTTGCTTTCTTTGCTTCTAGAAATATGCACCGAAATTTCTCAAGTTTTCTAGAAGAAAAGAAGTAATTCTCAATTAAGTTACAACTTACTTCCTTTTAAGCAAACGATTTAACGTTATTTACATGAAAATTTTGAGGAGAACACTCTTTATTATGCGTTTATGATGCGTTTAATTAAAGTAATTATTTAAATGCTAGAGAAAATATAATAATTTTTTTAATTCTTCTTTTTTTAGCCATCACACCGAAAGATGGAGATATACTCCTGCCTTTCATTACGCTACAGTATAAAATGTAGAGTCGATTTAATCATGTCCGTTTTATCATCAGTACACCTGCCGTCGATTGTTGATTTTTCTATGAATTCAATCGTGATTGCAAGAGATGGATAGACAAACAGATGTACTGAATCGTCGTTTGCTCTATTTACTTTATTGTGTTTTTTATTGTGCCACTGACGATTGTTTTAACATCTCATAACCATTTGATAAATTTAATGTATCTGTTCGATCTCTTCAATAACAATAGTTGAATATCATAACAAAATTTCATATATGTACGTTATATATATAAAATGTTTGCATTTATTTTCAATTCAATGTGTATTGTGTGTTTATTGTATATTTTTTTAATTTCCACTTTCCATACGATATTTACATAATGACATTTGAAAATTTAATTCGATAAGAAATTTTATTTCTCGTCCATGTCAAAAAAATAATCTCATGAAGAGCACATAAGTCCTTCGCAAGGTTTAATCAAATAGAATTTCAAATTTCAATTATTGCACTTGTGTATTTACTTCTCTTCCTATAAATACATAAATATCTATTCTATACTCCATGTAGAATTTTATATGCGGAATGTTTGATTAATAATAACAAAAAAAAAATTTTATTCGTCTTAAAGGCGGTTTGAGTACTTATCAACTTAAAGGGCTGCCTCGTGAGTGTGATTTTCACATTGAGCTTTTAAACGTCTTGAGACAATAGTTAAAGCAAATTCCTATATATTTATAGATATTTGGAATAGACGTTGAAATATTGAAAATTTAAAAAAAGAATTTTGTTTTTTTTTTTTTTTTTGATAACTCCGTTATTCGGTTAGTGTCCGCTTAACTGCAAAGCAATTTATTTGCACTTCCAAGCTTTGGTCAAATTTTACGATTTAAACAATGAATATATTATACGAAGAAAAACAGACGTATGAACTTCAATGGACGGAAATTGACTGAAAATCTCTTGAATGTATATATTCATACGTATACCTTTAGTAATTTCTAGTGATTATTTTTTATTCTTCTTACAAACGAAATGACAAAATTAATGCTCTCAACACTAATAGTGAAAGTAAAACCGTTGATTGTTAATTGTACTGATTACGGTGTTTGAAATCATTTTTAAATATATTGATGTTCACAACTTACTGACAAACACTTTTTGTAGTTGTGGCCACGTGCGTAAATATTTGATACAATTTTAATTAAATCCAACCTATTGATTGCATATATTTATTTAAGAATTTCTTTTATGTATGTGTGTTAAAAAGAACATTGAGGAGTAAATTCAAAAGTATAGTCTGACAAGCCTTTGTAAGCAAAGCGAATGAACAATTATGCAGCATGTGCACAGGAAAACGGTATTCAGATGTGTACTTACCATATGGATAAATTGTGCTTGTTTGCGCAACAGATGCGTGGAATCACGGTCAATAAAAATTCAATCCCATATTGAGTGATTCAAACGTTATATAATTTTGCAATGTTTCATGTTTTTGTTTTTTTCTTTTTTTTCAAGATATGCGAAACGTCGTAGTCGCTTCGTGTCGAAATGTGCAGAAAGCAGACATGGAATTCTTACGCATGGCTGCCACTTTCATGTCAGCACCGGCAGTGATCAGCAAAGTTTACTGGAGAGCTTTGTATTTCTTTACTTTAACTTATTTCACGAAATATTTTTTACACATAGCAGTGAATACAGCTGTAAAGCAGGCCGTAATGCAGGCTTTTTTTTCATTTCACATGTAACCATATGGGTGATTTAAACTATTTGAAAATAGAAATTTGTGTGAACATTTTAAAAAAGTATTCATCGAGATGGATGTTTAGACAAAACTTAGCTATATTTCCAACATGAAAGGCTAAGATGTCCATTCCGGAGACATCTCGATTTATTATATCCGAAAAGTCAAGAACGCCTCTTGATTTCGCTAAGAATATATTTATTTTCCATGCAGAAAACGATCGAAGCACACATAGAAGAATTAAGGAATTTATTACAGTGCGGAACGTATGTAATTCAGTTTGGAAATATTAATAAGATTATCGAGTTCAGTTGCGAGCAGAATAAAGTAACATATACGTTAAAGAGAATTAGTTTCTATGGGAAACCTTGTTCTATCTTATGAATTATATTTTTGTATGCATATTGGAAGTTGAAGAGATTTTTAAAAGAGGACATAAGTACTAATCTTGCAAATGCCACTTTTACACTTTACGTTATAGTGTATACAATATCTCACCGAAGTTAATAGTGCATAATATATTTTGTTTGAATTTTATGTAAGTTCAATACATAGCTGGAAAAAAACTAAATGCCGCTCGGGAGATGTTATTTTTTCTATTTAATTCGCAGGAAATTGCTGCTGCATTAAATGAAAAATGTGTATACCCAACTATAATTTGAAGGGTAAAAAAGTAAGGGTCCTGTTAAGCGATTAACAGAGCCTTGTTACCCAAGTCTTGGAAGGATTCATAACAAAATATAGTTAAAATAGATCTAATTTGAAATTTTTGGAAACGAATATAATAAAAGTACTTAACTTTTGCGAAAAAAATGCTCGTACAAATTTTTGATTAGACTTTGATGAATGCTGTATTTAACGGAGTACTTGGTTTGCCACAGTATTCTTTCAAATATTGACTTTAGATTTTACATGCAAATTTAAATTTCAATTTGACAATGATAATAAGGTGTTTCACGTTAACTAGGGTAATTTTCAAAGTCCAATAAAAGATGTTTCCGAGCAAAACTGAATACGTGCTATACAGCATTGGAAAGTGTGATTCATGTGATATTAATTTCATTTTTTCGCAGCACTTGACTTGGCCACAGTGGACAACCAAAATTTCTGCTTTTGATATAGCAAAAAAACTTTGTTATATGAAATTTTATCTAATTAGCAAAAAATTAGGTCTTTTTTTTATTATATTCGTTCAAAGAAAATTTAAATTAGTTCGATTTTAGCTATATATTGATATAAATAATTCCAGAACTTCGGTTAACCGGATTATGTTAATCGTTTAATTGGCCTCTGTTAAAGGTTTTGGTTTGGGGCTACGGTAATTAAATCTAAATTTAGCTTCGTACGCTTTAAAAAAGTAATGTGCAGGCTAATCGAGCCATTAACATTTACGTCCTAAACGCAATGTCATGGTGTACCCGTAACCAATGAAAGTAACAATGAAAAATGTTGGCGAAAATAACGCATACAACTGAGAGCCTTGGTAAAACAAAAATGATTATCCAATACGACTGCATTTACTGTTATATTGCCCAACTCATCTGTGAAAATTTAATAGCGCTGAAAACGGACATGTTTCATTCGATGTTTTTTTTATTTATTCTAATTAAGACGCTTTTTATCCGAAAATTTATTGTCCGCCTTAAATAGCCTTTCATTTTTTATATCAGTATCCAAAACAGATTTATTCGCAATTTGCTTCTGAAAATGTATTATGCTTTCTGCATGGAGATCGTATACCATAACAGAGATTAAAATGCCGTGGCTAACAATGGACAAACGTTGAAAATACTTATCTAAATTTAAAATAATTTTTATGTTTTTTTTAAAACATTGAAATTTTATTAAAAAAGAACCGTTAAAATACGTTTGCGAGCAATATACGCATTATTTTATATTATATTTTAAATTAAAAACAGTCCTTTTCCAATTCAAAACTCATGTAAACGAAACGTTTACTCAAAAGCCAGGAAATTGAGGATTAATAAAGGTAACTGTTACTTACCTGTATGTGCTGAATAAATGTTATATATTCATCGTGCGTGTGATGGTATTATTAGTATATGGAACCATTTCTCACAATGGCCATAAATGCAGTATTCGGAAGGTACTTAATTTGGATTTCTTTAATTGTTTTCAAATTTTATTAAAAGCCTCGTGTTTTGAAATATTATTCGTATTATTAAAATATGCAATCGCTTTAAGAAAGACACAGTTTCATTTAGAATTAACTTTGTTATGTTAATATTGTTATTAGTTTTAAAAGGTATGGAAATATCCTTCAACGATTTTAGAAGGCATAAATATGTTTGATATATTTTGTTTTATAAGATTTTCAAATAATTCTTACAATTTTAACTATAAACAGATGAGTTTTATCTGAAAAACAAGTTAATCGCATCTAAGTGAAAACCAGTCGAAAGTCTTGTATTAAGTAACTTTCATTTCAATCAAGCCTTAAATTCTTTGACGCCTGATGTGGTGAGATGTTGTTTACCGTTTACAATAATAATATAATACAATAATTGACTAGAAAGGAATTTTCTTCGTTCTGGCACGAAAAAAGCATTTTCATGACAATAATATTGAAGTCTTAATTGCCAGTCATAAAGTCGCAAACTAAGTATATTCGAACTAAAAAAAAAAAAAATATAAAAAATAACATGAAAACAATACACGAATAAAAAGAATTCGTATATGTTTGTGTGTGTTCGACATATTAAATGATAAACAGTATGACTAAGAGTAAAGAACAGTTAAAGAAGGACTTTTTTCTTATAGTATCTTCTGACAAGCAAAGTAAAAAAACATGTTAGAACTTATAATGAAAGTAAAGTAAGGCAATGTTAACAAAATATGGACTCGTAGTGAATGTAATAGATGGCCCCTTTAGCAATAACAATATTAAAAGAAAGCAGTTAATATATTTATTTGCCTAACAAACAATAATTAAGGGGACAAGCCCAGCACGTTGGACATAGGTACGATACATTCATTCAGTAAATAAAATAGAAAAACGATAACTATTGTTCCTCTTCCTTTTCATTTAGAATATTTTATTTATTTATATTTTCTGAAATTACTTTCATATTGTTTATGTGACACACACACACACACATTTAAGTTTTAGTTGAGGGCCAATATCAATATTTCAAAGTTACTTTTGATTATTGACATCGCGAAGATTAAAACGGATATCCTTTATTTCGTTATTTTAAACGCAAATAACATCAATAAAGTTAGTGAAGTTAAAACATATAATGTGTTTGTAGTTACGTACAAATATAATGTATTCAAGCTTATATAAATGAATATATACAAATGTTCACCAATTGGCAGTGATTTGATTTGATTTGATTTGTTTACGTTGTACAGGAAAGTATTCGTGCAGTGCATGAAACTACATTTGTATTAGTTGGAGAGTTTGGTTTTCATTTATTAAAATTTCATAAATTTACGCAAACACGTAATGCGTATACATGTGAATGTCTGTGCCTAAGTAGAAGTTTATTTCCGGTACTGCCGAGTTTGTATTTAGTTTTCCTTTTCTTTCTCTTTTTATTGATAAGCAAACAAACCATTCCGATTTAACGGATTGATTGATTGTTGCATATACGTTGAACCAAAATAAGCCCTTTTTTATATTAAAAAATTTAAAATAACCGATCTTCACACATTCGATGAATATTGTAATTTGAAACAGATATTTGCTATGAGTAGTCAGTTATAGTTTATTGGCTGTTGTGATCAAATAAAATTCATTTTCATATTTCATTGCTAACGATAAGCTTAAGCACAACATTTTTCGTAAATTAAGAATATATATTGCAAGGAATTTCTGCGAAGTATAGCTGGTTGTAACGATAGATACGATAGTAGAAATATCAAGCAATAGAGTTAGACTGGTCATAAAGCAAATCTTAGATAGATACCCAAGACCTTTAATAGTATTTTATTATTGGAATGTGCGGCAATGTGTTGAAAGGCAAAGTGTTAACTTTGCTCTCTTTTAAGTGTTGAATATAAGATATTATATGTCGCAAATATATAATGCAAAATATAAGTATGATATCTGTACTAATAACGAAATTATTTAGGTACATTTGAGGATAGCTATATGCCAATGGGCTTCTAATTATATACAAGAAATTGAATTATTTCTTAAAACTAATTTTATTGATACTCTTCTAGTATCAGAGACTCATTTTATAATATTGTTAAATTTAAGAGAAAAATGATTTTAAATACGTTTAATATGCTTTACTTCATATATGTGGTTGTACTGATAGAAGTTCAGCAATGAAAATTATTATTTACGTTATGAAATCTGCTTATCCATTGCAGATATGTTGTAAATGAAATGAATTTAAAAAAAAAAAACCCAAAAATGTAAGAAGTTGTTAAGGAAAAGAAATGAAAATTTTCATCTGTTTGTAAATTCGGTTAAGGATCTCATCTATTGTATAAGCAGTGTTCATTTTCAATCTTGATCTTTAAATATCGATCAAGAATGTCAATAGCATTAGGTTTTAGCCTTTTATCGCATAACTGCGACCTCGAGAATTCCGAAAACAGATGAACAACAGGTAAATACATAAACAGATGAATGGACGGACGACCGGACGTGTTTAAATCGGTTCAGAAACATATACTTTGATAAATACATACGAATAATTGGATATCTTGTGCCTTTTTTGTATTACCCAGAAGACAAATTATATATATTTTCCACATAGCGGATATAAAATGAATAAAAAAGCTACATTTAGTTTATAGCGATTTGTAAATAGCTAATAGGTAAGAGAATCGGTTTTAATGATCGTAAGCGGAACTAAAGATTTTTTTTTAACTTCATTAAATGGAAGTGCAAGAAATAATTTAAAAAATTCCTTTAGAAAAAACATCAAGATAGTAAATGTAATATTAAAAGCGGGATATTAAAACGACAAACTGACAAAGATCACTATACACGTTTATTAAGGATATATACACTTTGCGCCCATTCGAATGCGTATATCTGTAATGTGTGTAATACATGTTTGAGAAATTTAATATACACACGCATGATGAATAGAAAAATATCCGCATGTTGTGTATTACTATTGAAAACTGATTATTGAATTGTTATTTAAATGCATGGTTTCGATTAATATTTGTACCGCCATGCAAGCAAGCAACCACCTTAACCCTTAAATAGTTAAATTCTTCTCTTAGTAAGTGTATGTAATCATTATACAATCACTTAAGGTTAATATGTGGAAGAATTTTACCTGGCTGTTCACAAGTATGTGCGTATTTGATGTTGTATGGTGAACAAGAACAATAAAATTATCATTCAATAATGAATGTAGAAATTTTAATGAATGAAAATTTACTTTATATATCCATAAATGTATGTGCGTCATAATTATAAGTAATTTGAAATAATTATAAACTAAACATTTATAAAGAACATTTTAAGTAAAAGTTTATACATGCATATAATCAAATAGTGTTTATGACAGCAGCAAAATAGAAATTATTTTTAAAAAAGTTTTGTTGAATAAGTTTTTGCTTTTATGTGAATATATGTACAATCTTTCCCCAACCTTTTATATATACATATTCACATAAAAGTAATGGAAAGAAAATTTATTTTCCACTTTTTCGTGTATTCAAGACTACCTTAAGAATGCCTTTTTCTTCTTTTCTTTCGCTATTATCTAGATTCTTGTAGATTTTTTAATATCTTGTTGCTCTTGTATGTTTAAAATTTTAATAAATCAGTTGTAAAAAAAATTGTATTTTTCACGAGTGCAAAGTTTGGCGTACGTTGTCGCTTAAACCGGCTTTTCACCTAAAAACAACCGGGACAAAATTTGTTTTTCATCAATTAGTTCATTTAAATGAAATTTTATTTTAAGATAAAATTTTTTATACAATCCATTTGGTATAATTATTATTTCCATTTTTATAACCTACCACCCTTTTATCATTTGTAGTACGGTGTATATTAAGTTTGTGTAGACGTATGTAACACCTAATGAGACTATCAATGAACACACCTTTGATTGTATCGATCGATTCAGAACTATTTTCTGAATCAGAACTATTTTCTGAATCGATTTAAATTTGTGTCGCTGTCTGTCTGACTAATGTTTGCTCAGGTATTACTTTGTTCAATCTACAGGTCGCAATTTTTGAAATATTTCGGTGCGAATTAGTACATTAACGTGCTTTGACCCAAGGACGAACACTGTCGAAAATGGTTTGGATCCTCAAGTATCACCTTAACAAAAATAAAAGCTGTTATTTGAAGAAAATTCTTTGTAGCGGCCGCCATTTTGAATTTTTCCAAATTGTACATTTGTGTTGTCATCGCAGCTAAAGGGGCGTGCAAAATTTCGGCATGATCAGACATTTGCTAGTGCCGAAATTTCGATCTCAAAAAAAAGTACTGCTATGGTAATAGGAAAACAATTTAAATAAAAATAAATAAATTTACTTTCTAAAGGGGAATCTCTTCGTTGCAGATAGATTTATTAGAGTTTTACGTCTCGTCCGTCGATTTCTATCGTACTTAAGCACTAACAACACCGTAAGTTTTCCAAAAAAACATTTGCTTAATAGATACTTTGAACCTCCTAGAATATATTTAACAGAATTCATTACCCGCCAATAATTGAAATTTCTGCCTTTTTCTCAAGCACTCCGAGAAGACTGCCTTTGCCAAATGAATCTATCGAAAGTCTTTCTATTTCTATTTACTTAGAAAACTAAGTATTTAATAAAAAAGGAACACAAAAATTATTCTAAACAAATTATATAAACTATATTTTTTTAAAAAAATACTTTTATTTAAATGAACTAATTGGTAGAGAACATATGCTGGGCCAGTTAATTTGATATGACTGAATTTAGCGTGTAGTGGCTTAAGTGACTGAATAAAATTATTTACATAAGAACTGATTTATTATAATTTTAAACTTAAAGGAGCAACAAAAGCTTCATAAGTAGACAAAAGTTTACGAAAAAATAAAAAAAGTAAAAGTATTCTTAAATAATTACTTCACTAAAACGTACCAAAAAAAAAAAAAGAAAAATTAGAAATAGAAAAAAACAATATTTTTAAATAAGATTTTATTTACTTAGAAAACTAAGTATTCAACTGGCCGAGGAACACCAACGAAAGTAAACGTTAACGAAACATAATCTATGTATTATGTAAAGGATGGAAGCAGAAAAGACAGCACTGGAAAGAAAGATAAATATAGTAGACAGATCGAGGAAACTACAACACTACAGAAGAGACGTTTGCAGAAACGAAAAAGGAAAAGTCCAACGAAGCTAGCGGGTAGAAATCTACCAATGAAGAAGCTGAACAGACAGCGAGGAACAAAAATGAAATTAATTATTAACAAAGCAGGCTTGGAACGCTTAAGATTTTTACAAAAATACTATATTCATCGAATAAACCCCATTTCAAAGCAATCTTCAGCAAAAATGAACAACGTTACTTTTGAACGCCGAATGCTACTAATTCGCAAGATGCAAGGCAGTACGTTAGAACGTAGCGTAATGTGGTGTACTATGTTTTGTTTAAACCAAATGAAATATTCACTAGAGGGCGCTACCAATAGCAGCTGATGTAAATGGGAAAGTATACCAGCGCCATATGCTAAAACGCATAATACCTTGAGTTTTCAGTACAATAAAATTCATTCCCATATAGCAAACGCTCGGGAAACGTTAACAATCCTAACCTGGGATTTATTACGCTCCCGGTTGTTATCATTAGACATTGCTTCTTTTGATTAACACCGATTACAGTTGGTTACTTATTGTATGATCAAATGATGCTTCGATTCTTACAACGATAACCAAAAACGATATCGTTTTTGCCTTACGGAATTCATATTTCATCTAAAAGAGGGAGAAAGTACTAGTCAGCGGCAGGCAATGCTTTGATTAATTTGTTCATCCATTTTATTCTGAAATAAACACATTTTTGATTACAATACAACGATACGAACTAGTTTGTACTTCCAATATTTGTGGTAAATTTTGGATGACGTGATAACAAGTATTGGTAATAAAGTTATGAATAATAAAGGTTAACAATTTTTCGTTCTATGTTTCGCATTTTAGATGTGTTTTGTAGTGAGTTATACTTATTTTCAAATTCATTTGTTCTTGGAAATCGTGAGAGCTTCAAAAACCGACAAAACAACTCAATGTCCTCGAAAGAGATTCCAAAAGCTATAATAAATAAAAAATATATAAATAAAAAAACTATATACGCCTTTGAACTAAATATTTCCATAGACACTCCCTATTTCAATTAATTAACTCTGAAAAACGTATAAGAATTATTATATATATATACACATATATATATGTATTATATATATACTAAATTCTTGAACTATCACAAGAAAGTACCAATAGAGACAACAGACGAAACTTTAAGGAATTGATGTACAACTGCAGATGTCTTTTGCTTTCATTGATTCATTATCCAGGTTTGTAGATAATAGCGGACAGGCGAATGAGTGCAAGGATGCGATTATGTTTTATAAAATGTTTGATGATTGAAAATGAAGTAATTAAAAGAGAAAATTTAGATTTTTCCTTTCATGTTGAAGGTTTTCATAAGCTCTATATAGGTCGCTAAGTTAATCGTATGATAAGCACTCAATGTCTTGTATTCGTGCAATTAAAATTTTTGAAAAGTTTTTTGAAGAATTGTTAGAACAACATAACAAGATAATGAAAGCCAAAGCTTTAAAGGTACCTACACCCCCCTCCCCCTCTTCGATATGTTAAAAAAAAGCAAAAAAAAAAGCTTGACGTATACTTTTATCTTTTATGTAATAGGGAAACTCGTATAGTTTTTAAACTTTTTATGTACTGGTATCTATGGTAATTGACTAAATGTATTTAATTATTTCGATATATTATAATTATACATTCGATTGGTTGACTGGTTTTGAAGATTATAACTGCGTAAAATTAGACTCAATTTCTTAGAATTCAATCACATATAGAATTGATATATATTAAGCGCAATAAACATTTTCTAAATCAAAATCAGTTTTATATCAAAACATTAATAACATTATTCAGGACTATTGCACTTAGTTTTTATTTAATAATAATTTATGGATTTTCATTATCTCATTTCAGTTCATGGTCAAATGAAATCGAAAGCAATCTCCTGTTGTGGTAAAGCATTTCAAAGCAGATATTTACAACAATTACAATAATAACATGTAAATATAAAAATATTTACTTATTTACTTTTAATTAAATAAAAAATTTTTAATTTTTATGTAATAAGAACCTAGAAGTAAATTTTTCATATCAAAATTTTATGTTTTAACGAAAAAGAAAAAGCAAAATGAAATCATGAGTTTAATCAAGGGCGTAAAAGTAACATGGCGAATGCGTAACGTGTAATGAAAATATTTATGAAATTAAATGAAATATGTTTTATTTAATATATATTTATTTATTTAATATTTAATATTTACATATAATAATTCAACTGCAATAACAGACAAATTATGTGGATTCTTAAAAATAAATATTAAAGTAAACATTACAATTGACTTACTGGCCATTTCAGTTGGCCGAGAATTTTATAAGAAATTTATATATATGTATGTACGAAGTTATGAAGTTTAAATGGCTTGATTGTGGACGGATAGCGCCTACTTCCCAAATTGATCTCTAGCCATAATTATTCAATTTTTGTAACTTCGTTTTTACGAGTGAAATTTTCTAATAACAAACTATATCCAGACAAACAGACAAGGAAATGGATGTGCGTACCGTGCAATTCGGCACCATCAGCACTAGTTACAAACCATATATCTCTATATAGCCTATGAGATACTAAAATTCATTTGTTTGCGGCTACAATTGGAAAGTAAAGCTGCTAGCAAAAGCATATCCTTCGGTTGTGTATAAGAAAATGCTGCTTCTTATTTTTATTCAACATATCGAGATTATTTTAATAAAAAACATTTATGTGTAATAAAATAAAGAAACTATTGTTAGTAAGTTATTGATGAAAATATTTTGAAGTTATTTACATATGTTATTTGTGGTTCTTTCAAATTTTTCTGATTGAAAACTATTACTATGTTGCATATCTAGTTGCATAGTAGATTTGTATTCGATATAAGCATATATTGTGGTATGTGTCAAGTGCAGTTATTAAGTTATGAGTTCTCATTTAACTACAATGGGCCGCATTTTCAAGATTTCTGGTTTCAGACTTGCATACGTAAATGTGCACACGAAATTAAGCTTGCATTTATGTAAGTGAGGTTGTAAGGTGTTCTGTATGTGTTTTCTTCTAGTTCATATTTTATCACTTCAGATTTCCGGTTTAAACACCCACACAAATGTGTGCATATGTCATTTAATATTTGCATTCTTCTTCTTCGAAATGCCGACATATGCATCTGCAACATAAAAGTTGACTGCATGATATCAAAGGGAACAAATATATATTTAAGCATATAAATATTACTATATATATATATATATATATATATATATATATATATATATATATATTAATATATATATAATATATATATATATATATATATATATATATATATATTAATATTTATATCTAATATTTATATATTTATAGGTCTGTGTGTATATATATATATATATTTTGATATAAATGTTGTAATTCGGTTGTGTTGCTTACAAGAACTATTGTATTTAAATTTTTGGTTTATGCGTATATTTCTCTCTCCTTCTTTTCTCTCTATGTCTTCATCTCTTTTTCCTACGCTCTGCCTTTAACTTCTTAATGTGATTTTTATATTAAACCTTAGCAAACACGTTTTTCTATTTATTTCAAACAAAATATTTCAAAAATTATTTATTAGTACGAAATTTGGATACCCCTCACTGGCATTTCATTTGAATTGAATTGATCGATGTAGGTCTCTCTATATACAATATAGAAGAAGATAGATAGGATAAAATAAGCAATAAGAAAAAGAAATTTTAATTTGATTTAGTGTTATGATTTAAGGAAAACCTATGAATATATTAAATGAGATGGTAATAATGCCATCTTTCGTCCTGGTTTCGATAAGTTTTTATTGGGAATTGTAACTCAACTACTCTTATATATGTATATATCAGGTATTGGAATGATTCTCTTTCTCTTTATATAGATCCATTTGCGACCATATAACTAACGTTAGGCTTGCAATTTGTAATATAAAGAGAGATAATCACCATACAGATAGAAATGATTAAATGGACCTAACATTATATGCTCTCTAAGGATACATGAAAATCTAAGAGGGTGCTTCTTGCTAGTAATGACAAACGCATTAAGATGATTAGTACATCTTTGTAAAACTTAAAAAATTTTTTCTTTTCCTTTTTTGGAGTGTGTTTATGAATAAAAATTTGTTGCTTTTAATTCATTTTTTATGCTTAGGGAAGAACATAATCCTTGAATTTATATGAAAGTTAAGTGGGATTGTAGGCGAAGTTGGTTGGTTGGTTGGGATTATTTTTTTGCATTCATAGCCCTAGAAATGCTTGTTGTCGATCGAGAAGTACTGATAGTCAATTCAATTTATTATCCCAATCAGATCATCAATATTTTCAATTTAATATGTTTCTGATAAGTTTTCGTTGTTGTTATAAACGCCATGATAATCTTAACATATTCTTTGCTAATGAATATAAAAACAAGATCAACCGTCGTATTTCGATTTATTTGTTTATTATTGTTATTAAAATATTTTATAAAAAATAGCTGTTTTTTTTTTTTTTACCTCCATGGGACATCGGTTCCCCTACACTTTGCAAATTTTTACTTGTGCGCTGCTCTTTGTTATTATTCCTGCGCTGTTACTGCGCTATTAAGTTTATTTTTAGCAGAAAGTATTTTTAAATGGCCTTGAAGCGTATATGAGTGAATGAGCGAGCTAGCAAGCTAGCGAGTGCGCATTTCATATAATCAGCCAACCAACCGATCGACCAGCCAGCCAGCCAACATGTAAACTATTAGTGAGCGCCACCTCAAGTGCTATTTGTGAACGATAAAAAAATGATTATATTTATTTTTATTTATGTATGTAAACAAAGCTATAAAACTATATATATACACACTTATATGCGCATACATACGTTCACATATACATCTACACATGTTTCGAAGTACATTCATTTGTTTATTTAATTGGCTTCCAATTGTACGAGAAATCAACTTAAATTGCCTAAATAAAAAATGCATGTGAATGTTTTCATTAACGTGCTATTTGCAATACTAGTAGTAGTAGTAGTAGTAGTAGTAGCAGTAGCAGTAATATTATTTAAACTCTTTACGAACGCCTAATTTAGTCATCCCGTTCCGAATTTTAGTGAATTTTTGCTTAATATGTTTGTATATAATTTCGAAAACAAATCATCAGTAAAGAGAAGGAAAACAAACGTATGTGCGTAATAAATGCCGCTGCTGATTTCGATAACAAGAAAAAAAGATTCCGATATTTCGGTTAATTTCTTAGTTATGTCGAGGGCAAGGTACAAGGTACAGAAAATATTATAATCGGATAACATAAAACATCATCTACTTGGAAAATGTTTTGAATTTTCAAAAATTCTTAAACATATTAAAAGAAAAAAAATTATAGCTAACTTCTCGTATTGTTCTCAAGTGTAATGCCAACTTTTCATTTCATAAATCTTTTAATAATATTGTATTTAAGTATATATTATATATAAACGCGTAGTGACATGACCATTAGTGTTAGTTGGGTTATGCAGCTGCTGTAATGAGTTAAGCAACATATTTGCTGGGTTGTTAGGCCAGTTCTGGCATACGAAACTTGTGTAAAACTTTCATATATATATATATATATTCAAGATTTTAAATTTTGACTTAAGCATCTATGTTTAGACTGGTATATATACTTTCATATGCATGTATACACACACACATATATATATATATATATATATAATACATACATACATACATATATTACAACATGTTTTTCATTTATATTTTTCAATTTCTTAGTTTGCACTCGATGCACGCTTGCGCCTATTTGTCTGAGTTTATGATTGTCGCCACCGTCAAACAGTCAGCAAACTGGTTGCATAGATACATGTATGTACATGATTGCACACTACTAAACAGACACTTCAGACATTTCCATTATTTTCGTCTCTTCAGCTGCCTGTTTGTCACTAGATAAACAAAAAAAAAAAAAAAAAAAAACCGGAGTGAGAAGTTGCTGTTGATCTGGTTTCCTGCAGGTGTTTATTGGCATCTTTCATTCTGTGCTTTTTTCTTCCTTTTTTTTTGACATGGGAACCATTTACCATTATATACAGAAATTTTAATATCTTACCCAATATATTAGTTGTATACACTTAAGTATACTTATTTATTTGAGGAAGATTTGTTTCTTTGGGTTGAAAAACTTTTTTCTTTTTTCATAATCGCTTCTTTTTTCTTTGTATACATTTGCTGGCTGAGTTAATAGTTAATAACAAAGTGTTGCAGTATTATCGTCGGTGCAAAAAAAAAGGGTAAACAAAACGTGTTGGAATGCATTTTTTAATGTGGCAACTTGCTACTTTTAACTGTCCGTAAGCGTAAGGTTTGCCTGTATAAGTGTAAAGTTTATATTTTTATTCCGCTGTTTTTCATTTCAAGTGTCTGGTGTGGTAGTGGTACGCTTTCGTTGTTATTTTGTTTGTTCATTCGTTAAATGTTTGCCAAAAACTGGATTTTCTATAAATAGACCGTGGGGAACTGCTTGACAGAGTGCGCCACATATGAGCCATACGCACAAGTTGATAGAAGATATATATACGTATGTATGTATATATGCATATCGTTTGTGGTATATGTATATATATATACTTACTATACCTTCATGTACCATGCCAATTTATGCATATAAGTTAAGTCAAATGTTTGCAAAGCTAATAAAAATTTGATAGGATTTATTAACCCAGATGATTGAGTATCATATTTATAAACGCTTAACCCGAATGTACAATGTATAAAACAGGACCTTATTAAAGGGAATTGCTTTAGGCACATTAAAGCACTTTAATGAATAATTTCAAGAATTTGTCACAGATTGTATGTAAAATGTAAAAAGAAAAATACAAAAATGAAAACTAAAAAAGAAAGTTATATATCACCACTATTTAGATTGTTAAACTCATATGTATACAAGTGTTAAAGGCTTCGACTTTAAAATATTTTATAACAAAATTCAATTAACATGTCGTAGAAAATTTCACGAACATCATGACGTATAAATAATATTTTTTCATTAAATTGAAGGAATCGTTCAATTTTTATCATAAACAGGTAGACAGACAGACTGCCTTTGTATAAAAAGCAGTATCATGGGTCAACTGTTTTATAGTAAAACATTTAAAAACAATAGTGGTAAACGCCAGTATATCCTTTCATTAACAAGATTGCTATGAAATTGATCATTTCATTTCTTTCACTCATTTTAGCTATTGGTTTTTTATTCGCTTTATCTTTATTGATCATTCAATTTAGTCCCTTAGTTGTTGAGATTGTTTTCTATTACCTGTCTTTTTGTGCATACTTTGTATGAATAACTTCTTACGCGATGTTATAGGGTTTTTTTTGTTTTTTTCAAGTCGTCTCAAATTTTATAGGCGGGATGGTGTAAGCCTCTTAGTAAGTATTTATTTTAATTTATTTAAAAAAGTATCAGAAAACAATAACCTACCACCATCTGAAACATATATCAATCATAATTACTTCATAGTGAATTGTTGACGACAATGCTAAGGAATTAGTGTTATAAACGATCACACACCCACACGCACACATTTTGTTTACATCGTTCAATGAATGTGATTTCGTGGTCCGAAAACCAGTATCGATCTTAATTTTAATTCCATAACATAAGTGCGTTTTCGCACATCGAATATGAAAGCACCAACGTGGAGTTTTATGAAGTATGGTTGACATTGACGTTCTTGTAAAGCATATTTATCATAGACTTTATGAAATTTTGCAAATGTTTTATTCACTTCCTTGACTTAGTCTTCACATCAGAGACTTGGAGAAAATGCTTTCTACAGTTTGCTCTTGCAATTTTTCTTTTTCGTTGGAAATTCAAAAGAATCGTTTTACTACTTTTAATATATAATACGGCCAATACGATCGTTTGTACTACGTTTCTAACGTTCACAAATATGCACAAAAGACTTCATAATGTCTGCTCGTTGTTAACGGATAACATCACTGTATTTTTTGAAAACTTTTTTTTTGCCTTGATAGATGCTTTGGATCTTTTAGAACATGTGATAAAAAATTTATTACTTAGAAGAAATTGTTACCATGAAATTTCGATATTTCCGTAAGCGTTCCAAAAAGGATACTACATTAAATGAACTGAAGTGCTGCGAAGTTACAGGATCATCTCTTGCATGTTGATGTCTAACTTCACTAGTGCTTTAACGGATAACTTTAGGGAATGTTTGTGATCATTCCAAAGCTTTTCCAGACAAAAATACGCTAGTAGACCTTCACCGAGGCCACCGCTAAGTCGATACATAGCTGAAGGCGGTTCGAAAGAAAGGCAGCGTTTCTATCAAGAAACTAAAGATTTAGGATCAAGGTTTTGGAATTAATTATGAATTCGGCTACAGAAATATATATTTTCTTGCTTCTTTTTCTCCTTGTCATTTCGCAACATGTGAAGTGTAAAACATGCGATTCGGATTCGGTGGATAAATGGCGCAGAAGAGACATCATGTAGCAAAATATGTTCGTGAAAAGAAAATGAATATTTCACCACGGAGGAGTCAATAGGAAATTTATCATAACTTTTAATTTCTCTTTCCTCAACGATTATATGTTCGCAAGTGTTTCTTTGCTGCCTCTATCGAAGATAGAATCACATGTTTAACACTTTATGTGAACCGAAATCACAAAAAAAAGAAAGCAAGAAAATGTACATTTCCGCAGCCGAAGTCACTCTCAGCTTTATATCTATCCAAAGTTGGTCGTCTCAATGAAGCTACACTAACGTATTATTGTTTGCAAACGCTTTTATAAATATAATATAAACACTTTCTAAAGATATCTCTTAGTACGTAAGAGAAGTAGGAAGTGAGCAGCTTAAACATTATCCCATAACTTTCCAGCAGAGATTCGTTTAACATAGTCAGTCTTCTCAGTGTGCTTGAGGAAAAGTGCGAAATTTGAAGAAAAATTTGTTACGGGCAATGAATTTTTTCAACATATTTAAAAAGATTCAATGCATCTATTTAAGTCAATAACCAAAAAATTTTCTTCTAAAGAATGTTCGATGGTTTCATCCCTAATGATTTCGGCGTTACCATTTCTTAATATCTTTCAATAATAATTTTTTCTTAAAATACTTATTTATACGCTTAACAACCCGTTAAAATGTTATGATCCTAACAACTTTCCTTTCAATCAATCGAAAAAAAAAAAAAAAATTATCAAAAAATCTCTTTTTTTAAGACTATTATAGCCTTATCTCTCCCTGCCCGTCCGTTAATCCACCCATTCATTCCATTGATAATTTCATTGTCGCAAAACCGCAACGAGAAAATTAAGATTTACTCCATACACTGAAACTTTTAATGAAAATAATTGCGATCCATTCCATGCTTGCAACTAATAAAAAAATGGGTTTACAATATATGTCGCATAGAACCTATAGATGATTATAGGCAGCTTTTCTATTTGCTATTAGCGGAGGTAAGCTAAAATTACATTATGACAAGTATTATTGTCGTAAATTAGATTGAGTCTGCTGCGTTATTTATGAGCAAAATATATGACTTTTTCTGACAACCTAACGTATTATATTGCCGAAGAAAGGATAGGATGCTTGTTACAAAGTATGTAACTAAATTATTATATTTAACCTTTGTGTTAGAAATGTAAAAGAGATATAAAAAGATAAGGCGTTTAATAATAGCCATTTATGGCACGTAAAAGCATAATTACGTACATAGATACCTAGATACGCAAGAAACATAAAATTGCACCGGTCGCTTACTCTAAATGGTATGTAGACACAAATGCAGCAGATAACATGTAACAGATTTACTCGCATAATGGTGACAATGGTCATAAAGTAATAACAAAATTGGCATGATGTTGACGTTGATTGTTTCACTCTTTGGAGGTACGTGAAAAAGTGAAAATATAAGTTAAACGGGCAACTAAAATATGTTTTTCATACGCACGTTACGATATACATATTTACAAACGTACATGTGGGTAATAAGATCAGAAAACATTTTTTTAACTTTATCTCTATCTATAAGCTCTTTTTTTTCTTCTCGAGTAACGTTACGGTAACGTAATACAATTGAAAAAAGTGAAACTTTTATTTGAACAATTCTGTACCACAAGACGATATTTTAATTGGTTTCGTATTACCCAAGTAAAGTTTATTTAAGTTATTAAAATAAATTTCTCTAATCGATGCATTGATTAAGGATAAACGATTGTAACTAATACTAAAACTTCTGGAAGAAATTTTATTTCATTTCATTTTTTGAAGGTATACGTGAGGGTTTGGTTTTAGAATTTTCTTAAGTACATTATCACTTTTAAATTATTGTAAATTGATAACTAAAACGCATGTGTATTCAATTTAAAATCATTTGAAAATGCTGCGATAGAAAAGAGCTTCAGATTTTGAAAAGTCGATTCGCACTTTGAATCACAACAACAACAAACGGTATGCTCTAGTTACAGCAGAAAAGTGGCACATATACGAATTCTTTCATCCTCAACATAGCATCTGATAATACATTTGAAAGCGCGTGCCATGCGTGTTGTGATTTATGAGTAATAAATGAAAAAAAAACAATTTTTTTTTCTAGACCAGAAGTGTTCTCCGTTTATGTTGCACTGTAGGCGTGCCCTTTGATCGATTTGGCCCCATTGTTTATCTTATATATGCGAAAAATACGAAAATGCGACTTTTCTTTTTTTATCAAACTGACTCCGAAGGACAGCCTATATTTGCATTAAATAAATATATTAAAATGACGAATAAAAATAAAATGTAATTTTTGTTCATATTTCCAAAAAAAATTGATGTTTTTCTTGCACGATCTTTGTCTCTGCGTCTAAAAAAAGATAGCCAGAGATTTTTTACTTTACTTTGCTTGTTTTCATTTTGTTTTTTTTTTTTTTACATGACGCAGAAGCTAATAAGGCTTTGCACTATAATTTAATTTTATTAAATATATAACGTGGTCCTTGCAAGCGGTGTAGTAAGTAGAACACCGTTTGATCGTAATTTTGTTTATCCCTATTATAATTCTTTTTTACTTGACTTCTTAAGCTGGCCTCATTTCTTGAAAATATTTAAAAAGATATCAGATTAAAATGCGTACAGAGATATTATTATCATTTTTTTTTTGAATCCATCCTAAATGAGTTAAACATTCGCTTTCGGCATTCCTGTAACAGAATAACTGATTAAAATCCCGATAACATTTTTTCTCTTGTTTTCAGGCAATTGCAAAGCAATAAGACTTTTATGTTAGACACGTGTTGTTTTGTTGTTCTGTATCTAAATTAAACTGAAACCCTTCAAACTTGTTTGATAGTCAGCAGCTGTGGTTACTATAGCAATAGAATACTAACTAACTCTCTACGTATGTTAATTAGGTTATACAAAAAGAAAAGCGTCCAATTTGTCGAGTGGCACTGAAAGCAAAAATAAATCTTTCTAAGAAATATTAGACAGCATATACACGCACGTGGATATTCCATATGGAAAATACCTTGTATTTAAATTAACTTTAATACATCTTTTATTATAATTTTTTTATTGTACATTTAACAGGGTGTACGAGTAACGTTACAAGAACAAATTCGAATTTGGGGTTATATACGGAAAACTTTAAATTGCCACATAACAAAAATAATAATAACAGGGAAATAGAATGAGCGGATTAATAAGAATCGATTGGGACTACCTTCTCTTCACCCACTCTTTAGATAGCTTTGAGAAATTCGTGCACATATCTTTAAAGCAATATCTGTCATCGTAAAGGTGTTTTTCTTATTGAGTTCCTATTATTTAAGCCGATGAGGCCCATTTTCCTACTTAAACTTCAAGTGATCCTGAAGTATGTATGTAACGAGATCTCGATCTGCGTCCACTATATATTGCAAATAACTGTTTGTTTTTCAATACTAGATATGACTGTGCTCAAGTTACGACCGCTTTTGTACATGGTCTATAGTCATTTTCTAAGAACACGCATTGTGAGCTTTAACTTTGTATCTTAATGCTTGCGACCATAAGAGTAATTACAAATAGTAACAAACGAACGAACGAACGACTGGGTCGGATTAACCTACTCACCTACTCACATTCCTATCTACATGCTTGCCATATCTCAGGGGATCATCAAAGAAATCTAGTTTTTTGTTAAGTGCATTGGTATCAGTAGGATATAATGCAATATAAAAGCTCTCTTAATGTATATTGCGGTCCTTTCTGAAGAGTTGTTGTGCTCAAAACTGAAAATATTACAATTTATTTCTTGTAAAATACTTTAAAAAATCGTAAATAAAGGCGTTTTTTTTTGTTTTCTTATCAATTGTTTTCTCATACGCAAAATTTTAGTTAAAATCTTATTTATTGATTCATGTGAGATGCTTCTGGTCTTGGCCAAATTATTTTGAATTAAACAGAGTTCTTCCATAGCCTGTGCTTTATTGCAATTAGTAGAACAAATAAAATCGCGGTTCACATGAATAAGAGAATGAATTGAACTATGACCATACGGAATTTAACTTTTTGAAAACAGTTCCGCTTTCCAAAACTTTGTACACATTTTGAAGATTGAATGTTGCCCACAAATTTTTATATTTTGTTATTTTTGTCGTTGCTGACCTGATAAGATAAAATGAAGATTAAAAGGCTAAAAGTCAAATTGAATCTTATGGTAAAAAATTTTTGTTGGCATTTAAAAAAAAACATAAAAATAAAAAATATATTTCTTTTAAATTAATAACGCTTAAAGAACGGCGTTATGTTATTAATTTTTTTATTGAATCCCAGTGTATTTCTAGTTGATTCGCAAGTTTGCGGTTCAATTAAAACACGACTTTTGCTTAATCTTTCCGCATTAATTTGTTGTCCGTTTTAGAAGCTCTTAGACTTGATGTGAACACGCCCATTCGAAAACCTTAAAAAATGATTGGCAAGTTGACTGCATTGCAATTACCTTTTTAGATTGGTAAATATTGAATAGTCATTGCAAAACGAATTTCCTAGTTACTTTAGACGTTATATTCTAAGTGGAAAACAATTTGAAGAAAATGCAAAGTAAAATGTCTTAAACATAAATACATAACTGTAGGCAAAAATAAACATTAAAAATTCCTACTTAAAATATGAAAAGCGTTATTTTCCAAGTATTTTACGCCTTTCTTACGAAACGGTCCGTAAATATTTTTATTAGAGTTATTCATTTGCATTCAGACTGAACTTTTAAAGAACTCATAAGAGAAATCGTTTTCTTTTTTTTGTAAGTCTAAGCACAGGTGTGTGTATATATATATATAGATATATTTCATTGTATATTATTGTATTATATACATATTATTATATATATATATATTATTATATTATATATATATATATATATATATAAACATATATATAAGTATACAGTGAAATCTCTTGTAAGCGGGCAAGTTACGGTTACCAGTGTTTTATGGAACAAGAAAATAATCCATAATAGGGACATCAAAAAGGCAAAAGGTAAGAAGAAGACGAACAAGAAGAAGAAAAAGGAAGAAAAAACACTCATAAACAGACTCTTTAAATACCTCTAACCTGATTTGATAAGAATTCATTCTTGTATTATGGAAAATTTTTAAAAGTTAATTTTTATAAAATAAAAAAAATGAACTCAAAACTAAGAAAGTTTTCTTTGTTTTAAGGCGGATCTTAAATCTAAAATTATACCAGCATACAAATCGCCTTTATATACTTATTCTTTGAGAAGCTTTCAATATATACTCCAACTAAATTCTATTCCATTTTTTGTTGTTACAAATGGATTCAATAAAATTAGTTTACCTCCACATATCTAGCTGAAGAGTGTAAAAATTTGATATTTTGGTCTTTGTTTTTTTTTTTGAGCAAATTATTTTAGAATTATATTCAATTAATTATACAAAGTTACCACGTGAGTTATGTGGTCTAATATGCTTTTAAATTTGCGTAGAATTAATATTTTCGTTCAGTCCCTTCACTTCACTTCACTGTTCGTTTAAAAGAGTTTACAATGTCCCTTTATATCTTGATATGAATGTATGTAACACACATGTATGTAGTACACATGTGCGCCGAGCATTTTCTGTCAACCTCCATTAAATTCTGTGGTGCACTAAGTGTATCGTTACGTTTAGACATAACATATAATAAATTCTATATATTGATGCTGTTTAATGGAATCTCTGTTCTAACTACTGCTAAAGGTAAAGCCATAATAGAGACAAATGTTAGTTGCAGGAAAGCGTTAAAAGTGAATTATAGAATTACGTGCCTGTTCATTACCTTATTATGAAATGCAAACGTACGTAGGAGGATAGCGAATAAAATTAATCATTAAATATATAATAGTCTTGCTTTTTTTATGTGACGAACACAATGCGTTGATTAAAAATGTTAAGCAAACTAGTTGAAAAAATATACTGAATTGAAAGATGAAACGATCATCTGTAAAAATGTTAATTAATAATCGCCTACAAAAAAATTGTTTCCATGTATAAAATTCAAATTTTTTTGTTTGTAAGCTCGTCTGTATGTTCTAAGAAAGGAAAAAACCCTAAGCAAAAACATTACTCTTTTTTGTTTTTTTTTTCTTTTGTCTTGAAAACGTTTTGTTGAGTGCCTACGATTCGTTTTAAAACGATTAAAGTTTACTGACTTGTTTTTATCTTCTCATAACAAGTACGTGTAAATCTATTTTTAGCGTTTGTGTTTATTTTTACGACGTTTTTAAATTTATTTTTAGCCACAAACAACTTTAAATATTGAAAAGTAAACACAATGCCTGGTAACTTGATTAAGCGGAAGCCAACTATTCAGGAATTTTTCAAAGTCGTGCAAAGAAAAATTACAAAGTGTTAAGCTTTTGAGTTGTTTGAGATTTTTATGATCTGAGTTCAATTTTTAATGCTTTTTTGTTTTTGTTTTCATTTTTAATTTATTTTATCATAAGTTGTTAACACGTGTTGTTTTCTTTTCGATTGATTAACAATAAGGAAGCATTTCTAGGCGCTTTGGAACGGCTCTTTAATTCCCTATACATAGCAAATTATTATATTATATTATCGAATATATAATTAGAAAAATAAATATGGTTGTGGTATTATTAAAATTTAAAGCTAACATATGTTCTTTTCTAGCTACTAAGCTACTATGTTAGGGCGACAATGTAAACAGTGACTTTTCAATTTTTTATCTTTATACTCTTTTTCAATTATAAGTTGATATCTAACCTGATAACATGTATTTCTTTGATATATAATGTCAACAGGTAGAGAGGGAGTCCAGCAGAGATACAATAAGATAGATGTTTATTTTATTTGGTTCTGTCACTAAACTAAACAACAAAGCCGCTAAATTCTCTAGTGATAACGTGTATGTGTGCGTATGTCTATGCATATGCATAGAGGTATATATATAAATATATATATATATATATGTGTGTTTGTAAAAAAATACTTCTTTTCTTATTTTGTTCTTTATTTAAATTTAATATTCTTATACTTTATCCATAATCCGATGATTATGTTGTCTAATGATACTTTTTCTGTTTCCGGGCTCATATTAGAGAATCTCTGTTTAGTCAAACAAGAGACTTACTTTATGTAATTAGTGGAAAATTTTAATTAAATTTTTTTGATTTCTTGTAAAATTTCAATAACTAAAAGAATTTAAATTTAAATTCTAAGAGTTTTACATTTACCCTAAAGGTGGATCACTTATCCCTTCCTCCTGAAGCAAATTTGATAATAATCTATATATTTTTTTTCTTTTGAATTATAAGTTCTTCTGATAGATCAGTAAAGAGAGTTTTTGCATTAAATTTTCAAATACTTCTAGTAAAAATTTTTGCAAACTTTTCTATTCATATCGTCTAAAATACCTAATTTATTGAGAACAATATCATGAAATTATCCTTTTTATATATCCTTTTATATATTCATTCTGTTAAAACGGTTGCTATACTCCGAAGGAAGATTTTGAGACATATTCTAGATCAAAATCAAATTCTAAATTGATCTGAGCATGTATGTCTGTCTGTCTGCCGGTTTATGTAACGTCTATGGTAAAAATACTACTGATCGCAAAAATTAAGATATCGGCTTCAAATTTAGCAAAATCATTTAAAGCTCTTATGCATAGATTTGTATTGAAAATGGACCCAATCGGTCAGAGAACACGCCTGCAATACAACGTAAATCGAGACGACTTTTGTTTTCAGAAACAAAAAAAAAATGACTTTCTTTGCTCACTACTCATAGACCACTATAGGTGATATAATAAAAAGTTTTTTTGTAAACTTTTTGGGTGTTCATATGTACAAAAATGGAAAAAATGTAGCGAAATTTTATTTTCTTCTAGTTTTTTTGTAAACAAACTTAGTAGACATAGAAGACTTAGCCGTAGATAAGGTTTATATTGATTTCAATGATGAATTATTACATTCATTTTCAACATTCAACTTGAAGCTGATTGTCTGTTTTCAAATTTCTATACCAATTTTCACGTGAATAGTGAATAAAAATAAGCGAACATAAGTCCATATGTGGTTCTTGATGTCGACGTCTTTTAGTATTAAAAAGAATAACAAATATAAGAATTCCCAGAAAGATTTAAAGCCCGACAAATATCGTTACATCTATTCAGACTTTCAAGTCAATTAAGAAAGTTTTGCTTCATATGAACACCGCTTAAGTAATTAGCTGATTACATCAAAACACAACTCTTCAGTCCTCTTTTATATGTCGAAATCGAAATTCCTAACAAATTAACTTTTAAAACTTGTTAAAGCTGTATAGACGTTAAGTAAGGATTTATAGTTAAATTATTTTGGATTTTTGCAGGTAACAGATCATCATATTTAAGAAGAACATTCACTTATAAGAGTAGTACAATTTTTCATTTGCTAATTGTTTGATTAGATAATAAAAACCGTTCATTTAATTCCTTAGATGTTATTACGTATAACTTTATAGCTACACAGATACTTATTTATATACGAGTATAGGAATTTTTTAAAAAGTAATTCATTTGCGCTCATATAAGTTGCATGTTCAGAATTGACCTTTTTTTTTAAATTTGTTTAAAAGATATTAAGTTCAAATTTCATTCGTAACAATTGAGAGTTATCATCACAATGCCAGTTCGCTTTCGATTTTCGGACTTAACATAGTTAACTATTTATATAAATAGATGCGATAAGTGTTAATAATCTGTTAGCATGTGTTGATGATGTTAAATATTTGTTACAGTTAATTGATTTAAATAATAAACCTTGATAGCAATCATTTTAAACAAATAGTTATTTTTAACAGCAATAATCTATGTGTTAATTAAAAATAAATAAATATTTGTCCATATAAATGCGTAAGATTGCATAAGTATGTACGTATGCATACATATGGGCGAATTAGGTGATATGTTATATCTCCGCGGTTTTTTCTTATATTTTTAAGCTTCTTTTTATAGCCTGCTCTTTTTAAAAGATGTCAAACTGTCATATGGTCGTTCCTCCGCTATTTCCTGACAGCTTGCTTCAGCAGTTGCAAAATTGCATCAACTTTATCAGCGACTTGGCGACCAGGACGAGGTGCATTTTTGGCATCAAAATTTCCGGAACGAAATCGAGCAAACCACTATTGGATTCTTCGTTTATTCACATTTCACGAATTCTTCACAAGTTTTTGCAGCGTTTCCATCTTTTTTCTATAGTAAAAAAGCATCACATAGAGTATCTCTTGAGATACTTCACTCGTTTTTAAATCAACATAGCATTTTACACGATCAAAGAATTAGAAAACTATCTGGATAAAAAATGTAGGCTGAAATATAACCATTTAAGCGCATGTTCACTTGAGACAATTAGATGAGCGTTGCCACAGAAATATAGGCATTAATATCATCTACTGGCAAAAATACCGCGGAGGCATAACATACTACCCAATATATAAATATATATGGTATATACATATGAAGCTCAAGTATGAAAGTGATAATTAATTGAAACCTGACAAAAAAAAACTAAAGTTGATCTAAAAAAAAATTTGGATAGTTTTTGCAATTGCAATGTGAGAAATTCACGACATATGTATCGGTTTGTTCTATTCTAACTCATGTGTTTTGCAATAATTTTTCAACTCAGTCAGGGACTCAGAACGCTATAATGATCTGTTTACTATTTGGCATCTTCGTTTCCGAGCGGTTAACAAGGAATACCGAGATCAATTTTACCTCCATTCCGCTGGTGATAAGTATAAGAAAAAAAACAATATCATACGGTTTATAAAAGTTAATTTTGATCGATGAAGAATTTATGATAAAAGCCTACTGTAGTTATGGAAATTTCAAATAAAAATAAACTGACGAGCAAAGTTAAGTTGCTCTGCATGGTTTATAATCATGGATCAGCAAATTTAAAATTTTATAACTGACCTGCTCTGCACTACTGATATAGATACATACAGTGCTTGAATATATATTTAATATCGATAAGTATACCTTTAAACGTAGGCATATTGCTTGGCCAATCAAGAATTGTTCTCACTCAGATTTCAGATGGTACTGAAAAGTATTTTTACTAAGTTACTACATGTCCCCAAACCATCAGGTTTACTTTTATTTTTCGTTAACTTTTTAACGTTAACATTTTTAGTTATATTTTGCAACGGTAAGCAATCGAACAAAAGAGAGAAGGTTTAGAATTCTATTTATTTGTGGGATCTCTGTCGGGTAATTCTGGGTGTCGCAAACTTGAGGATAATTCTAATATATTCCTTTCCTTTAACGGTGACCCTAATTAATATGCTTCCTTGTAATCGTTTTATAAAAACATTTATAACATTTTGTTTCATTTAACTTTGAATAAAAAATTGAAATCAGTTTTAAGATACATTGAGAGAATAACAAGTAAAAACATTACAGGCTGGCAAGGCCAACCATTAAACCATAATACCATTTTATCTAATATACTTCTTTATTCACTTTCGTGATAAATTATTAAAAATTATGCCCTTTTTCCATGTTAAGGTATATTTTTCATGGGAACCTGTACAGATTGGGGTGGTCTAGCTGACTTAGTGCAAAATTTTAAAAATTTAGTCTCTCTGTGAAAGATTTTATTCTTTGACTATTCCTGTCGTAACGTTTAAAAACTTGACTTTGTTGTCACATAAAACTTATTTTTAATGAGAACTTTTAGGTGTGATGAGATCCAAAACATAGATCTACGTGGTTCAAACGTGGTAAAATTAATTTTTATGTCAAGTTAGTATTAGAGACTCATTTGTGTCATAAAATATAACAAATTAGACCTTTTTTCATAAGAACGGTTATATTAGAAGCGATTAAAAAGATGGTTCTGTTCGATCCATATTTTTCACATTTAATTTATATACCAACAAGGTAGTTTCTATCAATTTTTGTCGAAAAGTGGTCCTACAAATGGTTCGATATAAATCTAATTTTCAATGGCGTCTGTCCTTGAGCGCAAATACGTCAATATATCAAATTTCGTCAAAATATCGCAAAAATTGTGAGCTGCATATTGAACACAAAGATACGTAAACTGATATTAAACAGATAGATAGATGAAAAAGCTTCAATCGCTTCACGAAATTGTACACTTAAATTGATCGTTATAATTAAATGTTGGTCGATCTTAAACTTCTCTGAATGTTATGATTGGTTCTACTAAGAAAATCTAATACATTTTAAGACAAATCGTAACATTTCAACAACCATGTCAGTAAAATTTTTGTAAGTAAAACTTTGTTAAACGATTTTCAATCAATAACAATAACAATAATATTAGGTGTGACTTAAATTCTGCAAGATCATATAAACGAGTTGACGAGTTGAGTTATATTTCTTTTTCTAGCATTAATTTTTTTGGTAATGTGTGCGTTTTTGTAAAGATTTCAGATCTCTTCTGCTTTAGTGAAGACGATTTTGTAGTATAAAATTTTAGTTTTATTTTATAGTCTAACTAACATTTAGATAGTCGAAATCAACTCTGCATTTCACGCGAATATGTTAGTTGTAATTTAGAAAGACTTACGATGTTTATATTTTTAATATTAGATAACGTATTTATATTAGATATTCCCTTGCTCCTAAAACGACCCGTTAAAATCGTTTGTTTTCATTCCTTATTATCAAACATGTTAACATTTGTAATAAAAGCATCGGGGTATGATCTCTATAAACGACCTTGACGTATGAAAATGTTTAAGTTTTAGTCCGTCTTTATCTTAAGGTAACTTTGTCGAGAATAGCAAGCTCCCTTTCAAGGTCTTTTATTTCATTCATTTTCATTTTGCATTAAATGCAACTCTGCGTAAGCATCTCATAGGTTTAAAAGTTCTTTAGCAAAATTTAAATCACTAAAGATTTATGGTTACACTACTATACCGATACTTCAGCAATGTGCAATTGTGTCAAGTTTGGATACACTATGTTTAGAATATGTTGTGTGTTTTACGGGCGTTATTATAATTTTTTCGATATAGCGGCATACTAATGATTTGACATTGTTGTCATGTTTGTTAGATTATAGTTATAGAACAGATTGTTTACACCTCTATAATATGTTTCGTTTACTGCGCTTATTGCAGCTCCTATTAAACGATTACAAATGCATGTGAATGATGGATAAGCAAAAATAAGATGGTTCGTCATTTGTTGTATATGAAATTGTTTTGGAAATAATAGGAGAATATTTTATGTCCTTCGATTTCGTTCAGGGCAGTTTTCATTTTATATGTTTTCAATGAACGTGAAAATTCAACCAATTTAAAATGAAAATGCGAATGAAAATTCATTTATAAATGAAAAGTTCATCAAAGCGTCAAAAATTGCGCATCCAATGAATAAAAGTGAACCGAACGTTAAATAGATGGACAAAGAGAAAATTGCATTTTTATTATACAGGCTGACATGTCCTTCGAAATAACGTACAATGCATAACGCATATATGATATTTTATTGTCATTCATTTTTCGTTTTTGCATTTGCTTTTTCATGAATTTCCCCCGAATTCTGTTAATGGCAATTAAGTTATGCTAAAAGCGCATTGACGCAGAAGAGATTGACACGCATCATAGCGTTATAATTTAAGATTTTTAAATCAAATGACATTTAAGTGCCAATTAAACCATAAATATACATAACATGATAACATGGTAAGTGTCCTTTCGTCGAAAGTGTTGAAGTGTGTGCGAAATATAGGAGTTATAGGAATATAGGAATTAATTCATAATTCATCTTTCTACCACAAATTCGTAGTAATTATTTGATTCGTTTGCCTGTTGTCGTTCTGTTGTGAATAGTTTTGAAAACAAAATTTTCATGTCTTCTGTATTCCGTTTTCCTTTTTCAAATATTGAAATCTACATTTCGTTTTTTTCAAAATTGTAACTTTGTATATTAACGTTTGTTGTCGTTCTTCCTCTTTGCTAAAATGTGCTAATATTTAATTATAAAATTCTCTGTCTGCAAAATTCCGTATGATAGGGAAAATTTAAAAAAAATTGCAAACACTTAAATTGAACTGCATCTCGAAACTATATTGCCTCGGACGTAATCTTCTGCTATTGCATTGGCTTAGTCATGGCGGTTTTTGAACAACACAGTCATGTGAGTGTCTGGTGGTTTCCTCGAGAGTTTTGCCAATCACGTTTCGGTGAATACAGGGAAAGCGGCACCAACTCTTGTACACTCATTTCGCTAATTTTAGCTGATAAAATCGCCAAAGAAACGATATTCTCACAGAAAGCTAAAACATTACCGCAACGAGCTGTGGAGGTATTTGGCGATGCCATGAATGAAGGCAATACCGTGTATTCACGTGTATTTGAATCAAAAGATGACAATGGTAGAAGAAGGCGGGCTCCTAATCTTAATATACCAGAGGCAATAGCTGCTTTGGCTAACAGCGATTTTATAGAGTTTCAATTGCAGGAATGGTTCTACACTCATCTAACGGCGAGCCCTACAAAAGACACATACCATCGTTCGGTGGCATCGCGCATCGCTCAAGTCCTAAAATTGGGTGTGCAACTGTTCCGGCAACCAAGCAGTAATACCCGAGCAAAAAATTTATTTGCTGCCCTTATAGCTGACAGTCGCACCACAATTTTCATATTCGAATTCCCAATTAATATCATATCGTTTTTTGATTCACATCAGCATGGACGTCAGTCTGGTGCTGTTGTAGCCCAATGCTCTATTGATCATTTGGAGGATTTGTGCAGTTGGTTCGTTAGAATGCTGGATGATGTATACAAAAGTCGACCCTCAGTATATGAAATCTCATTCTTAACCACCAGTGCAGATGCTCCCAATATAATCCCTGCCGATCAAATACATTAAAGATTATATAGAGGATAATGGAGTAAGAAAGTTTATTAAAGAGATAGCAGTTCAAGAAAAACAAAAACAAACAAAAAAAAAAAAAAGAAAAAAAATACAAATCGATCATACTTTTAAGTTGAAACATTGTTCTTATTCTATCATATTATACAACATTTTCAATCATTTACTACAAGCATAACAGTAACAGAAGAAAGGCGAGAAAATTCAAGCAGGAAAAAAAAGAAAATTCAAGTAAAAAAAAAATTCAAGTAAAGAAAAAACAAACACAAGTAAAAAAAAAAAAAGAAAAGAAAATACGTAAAAAATAAAATCCATAAAACGGCAACAACCAAAATTAAGTGTTTTACTTTTATCCTCTATAACACCACACGAATTACATTCATATGCACAATTGTGACACCGTGACAGGAAGCTAAAGTGCAATATGTGCGTACTGTCAACGTATCATATCTACGTAAAGAAAATGCACGCATTACAATGTACGCTATCACTTCAACAACGCTTGCACGTAAATAATAAATAAGAGATAAATTAAAACTTATACGATTAGTGTTCCATTGAGTGAATAAATCTTAATCTGTATATGGAAAGTTGCAGGAACAACTCTGTACAATTGTAATTTGAAAAGCAATTCTATAAATCTTTCTTTAAAAAAACACACACATATATATATATATATATATATATATATATATCCTAATAGTTAATTAAAACAACCATTAAAATATACTCGATAGACTGAGGTGTACAAGTAGAGCTCTTGCTGTACGTACACTCTGTCACGACATAACTTAGCAACGTGTCTTTTCTTTAGCTTTATTTACATTTTAGTGCGCGCACATTTACATCTGTGTATATGGTACGTTATAATCTTCTTTTAATTGTATAGTTTGTTAGTTAATAATCTCTCTGTTATATCATTCATATATTTATACATTTCGATGTATGTATGCCAGAGTCAATCTCATATAAGATATGTATATATACATCTACATCACATGTGCATATATACATACATATATATACATATATATTAGTTTTTTTGACCAATCACCATAGGTGCAGTCACGGAGGTGGTCAGGAAGAATTAGAGTGGGAGAGGAAAAGGAATAGTATTTTGTGTATCTTCCTTGGGCACGTGCGCCGGTGTGTGTGCTTAAAAAAATAATTAACCGACTTATTTGCAACTAATATGCAAAACTGATGCAACAAATATCAAAATTAATTCGTCAGTGTATACTACTACTGTAGTTATACTACTGTAGTTATTGTTCAAAGGATCGTTAAAAATGATTTTTGACAATGGACTAAAGAAAATTATGAAGAAATAGAAACCGGAAAGTTGATTCATTTTTTCTGGGCTATATATCACGTCCAAATGTTAGATAACATGCGTAATTTGTTACACATTTTTATACTAATCTACACACATCTGAAAATGTCTGTCGATCTTATACACTCGATACATATTACTCGCACTAATCAGTATGAGGTTCTAATTCAGCGTTGGCTGTGGTCGTTTGTTCCCGCCTATCTGTTATTTTGTTTAACGACTCCGAAAAATTGACAAAAAAAAATGATTTTCAAAAGTTCTTTCTTCAATTAATGTTATCCTTTGTCTTACTTTTCAGACCAAAAAATTTTGCAACGTAGACACAAGTTGCATGACATTGGATAGAAAACGTTCATCTGCACTTATTCTCCTTATCTAACATATAATTATCTAACATTTAAATGTTAACGTAGCATATTTTTAGGCTATTAACATTTATTTTGCTTTAGCCTTTGATATGCAATGTGGAATGTTAGCTTTTATACTTCGACAAAAGGGATCACTTATCTTATTCCTTAGTCCAAATGTTTGCAGATTGTACGACACGTGTATTCACAGAACTATTAATTTTCAATAGCCGTATAACTTCATTTTACATATCATAATTGAAGGAAGGAACACATAAACTACGATTTTATTCCGAGCATCATAATTTCGTGTAAAAAAGGTGTACTTTGAAAGTATATATATATATATATATACATTCTATTTAGAGTATTACCAGGCGCCCAAGTCATGGTTGCTTGCCCTTCTTCATCAGAAAATGAAAGAAGATATTATAATTGATCAACTACACCAATTTATCTAATAGAATTCTTCATTTACTTTCCTGATAAACATTAATAATTACTCTCTGTTGTCTTATTAAAGCCTACCTTTCATGAGAACCGTCATGTGGAGTGGTGTCTAAGAAATTGACTTCAATTTTTATGTAATATTACTTTGATTTTATCCACGAAATATTAAGCATTTATTTTTACATATTTATTTATTATACCGAAATATTCGTAATTAGCGACTTTTGTCGATAGTCGCAAAAGTTGTCTGACCCAATTCCTTTTTCAAAAGCCGTTCTTTCGGCCAGTGTATCAAATTTCGTCGAAATATCTCAAAAATTGCGGCCTGTAGGTTGGAAAAAGAAAAACGTAGATAAACATCAGACAGACGGACCAGTTTAAAAAATCATTCTAAATCTATTGATATAATAAAAGTTAGGTCGGTCGTAAATGTGTTTGGGTGTTACATACACCCACACAATTTTAATTTACCGTGCACCTCAAGTGATGTACTAAAGAAAACACAAGACAGTTCATACAAGTGCATTCAATTTTATTTATAAATCTGCTTTACATAAGTTTGATAGAATTTTTATTAAAAAAAAGAAAAAGAAAATAAAGAAAAATTATCATCTGTATGAAAGCAGTTTTGAAGTATAACATAAAATAAATTGTGCTATATACACAGACCGACGAACGGTGATAAACATTTGTGCTATTTAGTCTGAAGGCATCAAAGAAATGAGAACCTTTGAAAAATCACCAGGGAAAAGTAGTTTAATAGAAAACTAATTACGTATCTTTTTATTCTATATTTCAGTGCTAGAAAAATAGCTACTCATAGGTGTCGCGCTGATCGGCCCCGGCCTAAGGGGCCATGACGCGTTGGCCCTTTCGTTTGCTACTATTGCTCTCGGTGGTAGTAATACTGGTTCCGGGTGTCATATCAGTGCGCGATAGTCAAAATCGTACTGTAATCACGGTGGGCTATTTAACCGCCATAACCGGCGAACTTAAAGATAAACAGGGCTTGGCTATATCAGGAGCTCTTACCATGGCCTTAGATGAGGTTTGTGTCTAACCTGTATTCCCTTAAAGCAAACATTATTGAAATTGCTTCTTTTCAGATAAATAACGATACAAATTTATTGCCGGAAGTGGTATTAGAGTTACGGTGGAATGATACCAAAGGAGATACGGTGTTAGCAACTAAGGCCATAACGCAAATGATTTGTGATGGTGTGGCAGTTATATTTGGTCCAGAGGGTCCTTGTTATGTTGAAGCAATAGTCACACAAAGTCGTAACATTCCCATGATTTCCTATGTAAGATGATTTATTTAATACATTTAAATTAAAAGAAGATTTCCATAGTTAGAAAGATGCTATATTATTATCTACAGAAAAATAAACATGACGCACCGTAATGTATTCATTCGGTTCAAATTTTTATGGTTACATTAAACGAGTAATACGAAACGGCACTCCGTTTGATAATATTATATAATTTTCTATAAGAACGAAATGAATGAGATCTCAAAGATGGTGAAGTAATCTTTTAGGAAAATATACATTTACAAAGTTCAACCATTAACGGACCAACGCCGCCTTATAAACGCGACATGCCTCATTTAATTCACTTGAGTTAAAGATTAACTATCATAAATACGGACATATATTAACCCTACGGTTAATTATTTGTCTTATCTAACACTTCGGTTAATATATGCCGGCTTGTAAAAAAATTCACATCATTTTTAAAAAGTGCTAACTCGCAAATGGTACCAGCCAATATTTCATGTCATTTGTTTACAAGTTACGCTGTGTTTAGTGAAAAATCCTTATTTCGCATGTTGATTAAGCATTGTTTTTTAATGCGAATAAATTGCTATTTAAACTTAAATCGACTCAAAACCAATACTTTGTCACAAAGCATCCTAAATATATCAAATTCATTATTTTATGTAAAAATTTGAGAATGAGATATATGTTTTCCCAACGGGTATCATGTTTACTTACAGTGGAACAAATGCTCATATCACAAGTCTATGGCTACAATGGGAAAACTGTGTGAATTTAAATTCGAATTGCTGTTCCACCCACTGTGTCATTCAAGTGTGTCCACAAAACTTATTATCTTTTTGCAAATCACCAAAGAACGCTCCAGGGAAAGAGATTTATTTCGAATGATAAGTACTTTTCGGAAGCTGAAACTAAATGATATTGACTGTTAGGCGAGCGTTGGATTAATCGTATCACTCTTCAAGGAGACTATGTTGATAAATACAGTCCAACTTTGAAAAAAAATCATGCAACACAAGCGTGTGACAATAATATAAACATAAAATTTATTGAAGCATAAACATCCTTTCACCACGTAATTGTAACGTAACATATGTCGACTAAATTTTTAACATAATATGTTATGTTAATATGCTAATAAAATAAGGTCCTGTAGAAAATATCAATAGCTCCTTCTTTTTTTTTTGTTGATAATTCTAACATCAAAAGTGTGTATGTAAAGTTTTATTGTTGTAGACAAAATTGTTAGTTCGCTTTTCACATGATATAAACATTTTGCAAAGTTGACGTATTCTTTATGATGGGGTACAATGATTATTAAATGATTAACTAGTACGCATCTAATTAAAAATATTAAACATATTTTTATATTTTCACTTTAAATCATAGGTATGCAAAATTCGCCTTAATGTGCGGTATAATTTCTTTTATTATTGCTATTTTCGTTTTTTCTTTTTATTGACCCTATTGCTCATTGTTTATGTTTGTTTTTGTAGAAATGTTCCGAGAACAGAGCTTCTCCTATACGTACATTTGCGCGCACTGAACCCCCTGACACACAGGTAAGCAAAAAATGACATTAATTCTCATGAATTCTCGTGTATTCTGATGAACTTTTTTTTTCTTTTTTCATAAAATTTTGTGAAAAGGTGATTAAATCTGTTATATCGCTGTTACGTTACTATGGATGGAAAAAATTTTCTATACTCCATGATGAAGTCTGGACTACTGTGGCCGATTTGCTTAAACAGGAGGCAATCAAGTTCAATATGACAATTAATCACAAAGAGTCTTTTATCGATAATATGCCAAAATGCTGTGAATTAATGCTTCCTTGTTGTCGTACTGGATTTTGGTACCAGGTGAAGAGTATTTTTCTCTAAACAGCAATGTTTTTTCGACTACCAACAAATATTTCCTTCTTTTTTTTTTAAAGGTGGTGCAAAATACCATGAATGGAACCCGCATCTACGTATTTTTGGGTACGGCTAGTGCTTTAGTTGATTTTATGGCTTCGATGGATACGGCAAATCTCTTTGCCAAGGGTGAATACATGGTTATATTTGTGGATATGATGACGTACACACCAAAGTAAGTGAAATTAAACTTGTTCGATGCTAGAAATTAAATCAACTTTAGCGCCCTAATGCCTTCATTTTAGAGAAGCCGAAAAGTATTTGCGTAAACCAGATCAGGTTGAACATATGAAAACATGCGATGAATCTGAAAATTTTTCTCAGCGTGCTCGCAGTTTATTGGTAGTAGCCTCCACTCCACCTACAGACAGCTATGAAAATTTCACAGCGAAAGTGCGACAATACAATTTGCAAGATCCCTTCAACTTTGTGTTGCCATCGCTTTTTCATAGTAACAATTTTATTAAGGTAAGGTCTTATTGTAGTAACTCGATTTATATACATATATATGAACGTATTTTGCACCTATGAAAAGTATCTAATAATGTAAATGTGTTTGTGTGTGTGTGTGTCAATGGGAGAAAATTCCTTTGTTATATTCCGGGACATGCACTCATCCATACCACTTATACGCCTTGCGTAGTTTTTGTAGATTTCACAATACCGAGAGCCTGTTGAATTTTGCTGAAAGATAAACAGAAACATACAAATATACGTATGTATGCGTATCTATAATTATGTATGCGTTCTTTTTTGTTAGAAACGGAATAATCTAAATACACCTATAAACAAGAAAGCAAGGGTATATGCAGGAGCATACAAACGCTTATTAAAGATACAACAATTTATGCAAAATATCTTGATTGTTTACGACTTATGGCTTAGTTCAACTGGTTCTCAGAGATTAGAAAACAGAAAGGTGTGCCTTTAATTTTGTTAATTTACTCAGTTAACTGCGCCACAAAGCATGCTTTTTTTCTTCACTTATCCGACTATTTGCGTTTTAATAGAAGGTAGTACGCCGCATACATATATTATAACTACATATGGTTACATACATAAGGAAGAAGATTGATTGCGTATTATAATTTCTTTTCACAGTTTGTTTCAATTTATGCGGCGTATCTTTACGACTCTGTTAGACTTTACGCTTGGGCTTTGGATAAAATGTTAAGTGAAAAGAAAAGCAAATTGAATGACAACGAGGTGCACGATGTGGCTAGCGATGGCATAAAAATTGTCGAAACGATTATCAATAATCGTACTTATAAGAGTAAGTTTTCTAAAACTTATTGGAAACGTGAAGCAGAGAATTTGTAAACAAAGAAAGCGCATGTTGCAGGTATTACTGGTGCCACAATTAATATTGATAGTAATGGTGATTCTGAGGGTAATTTTTCGGTATTGGCCTACAAACCATTCAAGTACTCTTATCGTGAAAATTTATCATGTAATTTTCATATGGTACCCGTAGCTCATTTTCAACAAGGACGTGATATTCCAGTGAGTGAGTCGTCACTTTTAGTTTTTCTTTCTTTTATTTATGTATTTCTAGTCTGATTTATTATTCTTACATATGCTCACTTGCAAGCATATTTATTTGTATTCTTATTTATTGCAATGATTTTAGGAATATAAACTTAAAAATGGTTCGATACGGGTAGATTGGCCGTCGGGCGGTGATCCTCCATTCGACGAGCCCATGTGTGGTTTTGCTAATGAATTGTGTAAAAAAGATGATCGGCATATAACGTCGCTAGTGGCAGCCGGCATTTTAGGTCTTATGTTATTTTGTGCTGGAGTTGTGACCATGAGTATATATCGGAAATGGAAGATTGAACTTGAAATCGAGGGCCTCCTTTGGAAAATTGACATAAACGAAATTAAAGGTTACTCGGGCAACGATATTGTCTCATCGCCCAGTAAGGTAAGGGTTTAACCTATTGACGCCTTTTTTGTACATTAAATTTGGGTAGAAGTGCAGTGTAACTCATATTAAGGATTAAAAGAAAATGAAACGGGTTTCAATTCACTTATTTTTTGCTAAATTTAATTTATCCTCCTCGCTCTCTCTCACTTTCACAGCTGAGTTTGATTAGTGCCCAATCATTTGGGTCGCGTTGCTCAAATCAAGTTTTTACATCAACAGCCCGTTTACGTGGGGCTGTGGTACGTATTAAAGAATTAAGATTTCTTCGCAAGAAGGACATGTCGCGAGAAATCATGAAGGAGATGCGTTTCTTGCGTGAATTGCGTCATGATAACGTAAATAGTTTTATTGGCGCTTGCGTAGAGCCGACGCGTATTCTGCTAGTCACCGATTACTGCGCTAAGGGCAGTTTGTACGATATTATTGAGAACGAAGATATTAAATTGGATGATCTCTTTATAGCTTCACTTGTACATGATTTGATTAAGGTTTGCCTTTCGTTTCATATAGTTGAACGAACCAAAATGTGCCTTAATACTTTTGCAGGGTATGATTTATATACACGATTCTTCGCTGGTTTACCATGGAAATCTCAAGTCATCAAATTGTGTTGTAACTTCACGTTGGATGTTGCAAGTAACTGATTTCGGATTACACGATTTACGATACTGTGCTGAGAGTGAGTCCATTGGTGAACATCAGCACTACAGAAGTAAATTATAATGTATTTTTTGTTGAAACATTTGTTTATCTCCCTTCATTCCATTCATTGTCTTTTTTTCCTTTTTTTTATTTAGATCAATTTTGGAAAGCACCTGAATTATTGAGAAACTCTCAAATTTATGGCTCACAGAAGGGTGATGTGTATGCCTTCGCGATCATAATGTATGAGATATTTAGTCGGAAGGGACCATTTGGTCAAACAATGTTTGAGCCAAAGGAAATTGTAGATTTGGTGAAAAAGAAACCCATTAAGGGAGATGCCCCTTTCCGGCCAGAGTTAGAATGCATAATTGAAGGTGAATTGTGTCCGGATTACGTCTTGGGTTGCATTACAGACTGTTGGCATGAAGATCCCGAAGTTAGACCTGATTTCCCTACAATCAGGTATTTCAAGTCTAATAAAGTCTTTGGAGTTCTATCATCTTTGTTTCACATTTACAGAAATCGCCTAAAAAAAATGCGTGGTGGTAAAACGAAAAATATTATGGACCAAATGATGGAAATGATGGAAAAGTATGCTAACAATTTAGAAGATATTGTTAACGAAAGGACACGTTTGTTGTGCGAGGAGAAACGAAAAACAGAGGATTTATTGCATCGTATGTTACCACAATCGGTAGCTGAGAAACTGACCATGGGCTTGGGTGTTGAACCGGTTTCGTATGACTTGGTGAGTTAAATAAATTATTATTGAATTTTTAAATTTTTTTATGGGATTAACTGGATTTTATTTTTGTTCAAAGGTTACCATTTATTTCAGCGATATCGTCGGCTTCACAGCCATGTCTGCCGAGAGCACACCTTTACAGGTGGTTAATTTCCTCAATGATTTGTACACGGTTTTTGATCGTATTATTCGTGGCTACGATGTGTACAAAGTAGAAACCATAGGTGATGCCTATATGGTAGTGTCCGGGTTGCCAATTAAAAATGGTAATCGCCATGCGGGGGAAATTGCTTCCATGGCTTTAGAATTACTACAAGCAGTGAAGCAGCATCGTATAGCTCATCGACCCAATGAGACACTTAGGTTGCGGATTGGTATACACACCGGTCCTGTTGTAGCTGGTGTAGTTGGTCTGACAATGCCGCGTTACTGTTTATTTGGGGACACAGTAAACACTGCTTCTCGTATGGAATCAACCGGCGAAGCGTTAAAAATTCATATATCTAGTAAATGTAAAGAGGCCCTAGACAAATTGGAAGGTTACATTACAGAGAAACGGGGTATTGTGCACATGAAAGGCAAAGGCGAAGTGATTACTTATTGGTTAATAGGGGCTACGGAAAAAGCCATACAAAAGAAACCTGTTGATATGACTGATCTACCTCCACCTCTTTTTTGCCGTCCACGAAAGAGTCCGAAGTTGAATTCTGATTCTCGTCAACCAAGTATTATTGGCATGCCATATGGAGGAAACGGTTCCAGACGTCAATCCAGTGTTCCAAAGGCTGACATTGAGTCCAATTACAGTTTACAAGATTCCACATATCAGATGCAACGTGATTCGCCCCGCCTACCACCGAAATGCTACGAACGACATACAACGAACGGTTTTGGAAGCTTGCAAGGTAATAGCATACCTGAGCGTATAAGTTATTATGGTAGTGTCGGTATAGGCTTTGCTGGTAAAGTGCTGGATGTCGCACATTTGTCGCATAACACTTTGGAGCATTCCGAAATGAACTGTGATATCAATAATCTTGGAGTAAATTACAACGTAGGTGTCACCGGAATTTTTAATGATTTTTCTCAAAAACCTTTGGCTATGGTACGACCTCACCGTCGAATAAATTCGACGACTTTAGCAGATGAAATATATGGTAGTGGCGCTATATGTGATAGTACAGTATTTGCCGCGTATAATTTGCGCGAAGCACGTTCTTTAGATCCTATACCATTTCAGTTACGCAAGAGGCGCGAGCCGGTCAAACTACCGCCGTCCAAACTTAAAAAGAACAATTCACGATCTTTAGACACAGGAGTGGCACTGATAAGTGCTAATCCAAACGGTGAAATTGATAATAGACGAGAATTAGCTATCAGACAATGTAGGGAGGCTAAGGCTGGCGTTGTAAGTGATGTAGATACGGCAGAGCCAATAGGTGATGAGGATATTGGTTTACTAATAGCTTACGATAATGGCGATGTAAATTTGCAAAATTCTCCTACCATCGTACCAGTGAATTCATCTTTACTCAATCGAAGGCGTAGTGGAGGAGGTTTTCTTGGGAGCCCGACAGCTCTTGTTACTACGTTACCGTATAAACACCTTAATAACAATTGTAACGGTGGTTTAACTATTGAGGAAGATGTACAATCACCTCTTTTGCAGCGTCAACCTTGTTCTTCCAGTGCCGGTGCTAGCATGGATAGATCGAAACGGTGGCATTCCTTGGAAACTATAGAACATCATACCGGCAATAGTGTTAGTTATGCGGACGATATCGACGGTACTCAAGCGAGCAGTTCTGTTTTTTCGAAAGTGACAAAGAAATCTGCACGCAATGCATCTGGTGAGGGCAACTCTTCTTCCCTACTCGATCGTTTAGTGAGTATATTTCACGGTAACGGTAAGAGAGTCAGTGAAGCATCTTTACGAAGAGTAGGCATTATGCCTAGTGCGGTAAGAGGAGTGCCTGGTTTCAGTGACATGAGCGGGACTAGCCGTGATCGAGAGAGTATTGTATAAAGAGTAAGAAAGGATAAAAGAAGAGGAAAAGTATCCTAAATACTTTATATAACTTTTGTTTTGTTTAGTTTAGAAAGCATTTTAGAATTGCGTCTAGTCACAGTCTCCAGACTAGTTGTTTACTTGTAATATATATGTTATTTACATTTTGTGTAATCACTTCAGTAAAATATTAGATAAAAAGTAACACAATTAACAAGAACACATGTTGTACGCATACAAACATGTACTGCGTGTACTATGGCTTGGCAAAGCATATATGTATGTGTAGATAAAAGGAAAACATTTCAATGAATGTGGAATCATGAGACTTCTTCACCAAACAAAGAAACCTTATTATAAATAATGCAATCTTACTGTGCAATCAGTAAATAATTTTAAAATCGAAGGTACTTCGTACGTGTACATATACATATGTAGATCATATTTAAGGTTTAGTCAATGCCGAAAGAGCATTATCTCTATATAAAATGTCTTATTTTAACTCGGTTTTAAGAATGAAATATTTGTTTCAAAGCTATCTCGCATTCAAAGTAAAACAAATTTATGTAAACTGAAACAAAATATCATGTTAGCAAAGATTATTCGAAAGGCGTTTTAACGACAAAGTAAGCTCTTTTTTTTTGCTTTTATGACCTGACATACTAAAGACCATATTATACTATTACATTTTTGCTGATCTGAAAACCTTCGTTGGATAGCTAATTGTTTGTTAAACCGATAAATTTAACAGTTTTTCGAATGTATCAAAAAAATGCTCGTCTAACCACTTGGCTGCATAAGCATTTCTTGATTAGGTTTGCGCTTGGAGAAGCTGTATACAGAGTTGATCTATGACATGAAAAATTATGACGAATAGAACTTGTTTTATTACACACAAGATCGTGCAGGAAGAAAAATGCTTTAGCAATTAATTCTTGTAATTCTTGTATTATGAAACCAATACGTTTGAGTTGAGAGACATTTATATTTCTACACTCGTATACACTCTTTTTTTTATGTTAATGTGAGTGAGTATTAGAGATGAGAATTTCGAAATTATTTATTATAATTAAATAGTTATCAATATATCGGTTTGAAATTTATTGATAAAGTTTTCATCAGCTCACTAACACGACCGCAATGTGTATGTGTGTATTTACTTTAGGTGACAGATTAACACACAAGATTTGCTCAAGACGAATGTAGCAGCTTTCTTATTTGTTTTTATGTCTGTATGTATTCAATACGCTTTTAGAAATATATTTATGTGTGTTAAATAGACCTAATTCGAGTTAGGATCTTTTTTGTTTTTTTTTTTTAGATTAATTATATTAAAGGATAAAAAGTTTGGTACGTCATACAACATCACGAAAAAAAACTTACTATTAAATGTAATTTTAGTGAATGAATACAGTTTAAGAGCATTTAGTATAAATTTTTAGTTATAACTAATTGTACGTATGTTATGTATGCGTGCATGTAATGTTGGAGTTTTTCGAACAACATTTTTTATTTTCGTAATTAACGTGCCGTAATCGGTTAGGGAAATTGCTAATCTACGTACATGCAGTTGTTCGCCTTTCTTCAATTTCCTTATTAATTTTTATTTACATATATATATATATATATATATATTGTAAACTCATGTGCCTGAGAGTGTGAGAGTATGTGTGTATGTTACATCTGTTACATTTTACATTTATCCACATTTTAGTTCTACATATTTATTTAAGACATATTCTTGCGTTTTTTTTTTGTTTATAATTGTTTTCTAGTTTTAATTACCGCACGAAATTATTGTTAGTTTTTGAAGTTTGCATACTTACACACACACGCGCATAAGCACATATAAATCATTACGTAGCCTTATGGAAAATATTCATAACACAGGCAAAATCTTTGTCGTAATTTAATTATTTTATTAGAAAATTTTCCGAAGTAAAAACTTTTAGAAAAGTGATACTGCATAACTAACGTTAACTAAGTTTACATCCACACAGGTGCATGTATATAGTTAAATTGTGCATTCATCCGTTTTTGTGTTGTGTGTGTATATATGCATACTGGTAAAGAAGAAAAATGCAAAATGAATACAATATAATGTCAGTAGACAGTTTATTTTTGTAATTATTCTCTGTTAAATTGCCATATATTTATATGTATAATAAATCACATGTAAAATAAAAAAGATTGAAGAAAAAATAAAACTCGCTTATCTTTCATTTAAAAACATTCCGATTAGGTAATCTAGTGGCCAAAACTTTTCAAACTTATTGCAAATAAATAATTAATAACAAGAATAAAAATCATTTCTTTAACCAAATTACTAACGTGTATATTCAACCAAGTTACTAAATATATGCAATTGACCTTTGTTAAGACCAAAAGAATCATGAGAAGTTTGTAAATTGATTTAATTGCATTTACTGTGTATTTTTTAAACAGATATCCGTTATTTGTCTTAATTGATACGTCCAGCACAAGGTTTAAGACAGATAGTATGGAGTGTCCTTTGTAAAATAGTTCATTATTATAGCTGTTTAAGTTGTGCATGAAATTCATATTCGGTTCTTGCTAGTAGCAAAAAAAAAAAAAAAAATTGCATCAAACTGTGTGTACAATGAATTCTCGCAACAAATATATATGGCATACGAGTAGTACAAATAATTAAAAAAGAGTCTTTAGGAGTTTGCAAATTTGCATTGTTCTGGTTAGCTATCGAACTAATTCATCTCAGAACGAGAGTGCGCCACCTCCTCCTCCGTTTGTCAAACAACAGAGTTTTCATATATAAGCTGATCCAATTAGAGCCTTTTTTTTAACGTCATCGATGTTCACTTTTATTTTTCAGATTATCGCAAAAATTGGCATTTGTGTTTAATATTGTCTATCACATCTACATGAAAAGGTAAACCGTTTTACAACGTGTTGAAATTGTTACAACTCATTACAAAAGTAATTTAAACTATCTACAGAGCTCAGTATTCGTAACGTGATTGAAAAATTTGGGTAAAACGGTAGCGTTTGTGGTCTTAAGAATCAAACCTATCAAAAATGTAAACGTGTCAGCAAAAGTATGGATGCAAATGGTACTGCCGACAAAGCCGTAGAAGCATGATTACTGATTTTTTATGATATGAATTAGATGTTTTCGACGTTGACAATACGCGATACTAATAAGATGATGTAACATGCCACAAATCTCGTGACACAATCAATTTTACTGGAGGAGAAGTTCAATACCGATGTGAATTAGCCACCAAGATGTGTTATGTTAAGTTAGTGGTTGATTCCAATAAACAACAACGATTCGATGACGATAACGTTATTCATGTTATTGTTGAAATAAGTGCATTTATGTGTAAAAGTGGTTGAAAATTCGAGCTTCAGAATCGAAAATTTACAGAAGTGTAGAGGCGGTCATGCACATGAAATTGTTTTTAAATAAAAACGGTATTGAACGATACGTAAAATTATGTTGATATCTGTTACCGTTTTATTTTTATTTAAAATTTAGAAAAAAAATTTTATTTGATAACCATGAATTGGTTTGCAAATATTCGGTTATAATTTTGACAATGTCAACAACCGATATACGGATCTAAAAGTTGATTTTGCTTTTAAGCTGCTGGGCAGAGATTTAGCTTCAAAATGAACGTGCTTTGCTCACAATAGATGGAAAACTATTTCTTACAGCACATTTCTATAACTGTGTTCTAATGTGACATAGTAACAGAAGCGGATGAAACCAGGTCAAAGGAACTATTAATTTCGATCGACAAGGTTACTATGAGGTGGTTTTTCAGCATATCGACGCTCGTCTTCGTATTGCAAAATCTGCTTAGGGTCCGTCAGTATTGGAATGGACCCCATCTCATACCCCTCCTTCTTATTATATATCTTATTTCAATTTTAACAATTTCTTACTTAAAGGTTGTACATTTTATGGAGAGTTTCAAAAGACAAGATGGCATGAAATTGATATTCTTTATTTTACATATATACAATAAAAAACAAAAACAATAAGAATTATTTGCGCACTTTCTATACTTGTGCTCTCTCCTTTATACCACAAAGCGTTTTTATCAAAATCATTGGCATGAAACTACTGATGGAATGTTGGATTAATGTCTCCTCATATAGTTCATTTTTAATCGAAATCAAGCAACGAGTTTTTCTTGGAGGAAGTTGATGCAATCATTTTTTCTACTCTATGCAGAAAGAATATCTCATTTTTATGGCTTCTTGGTACGTTGACAGAAATAATAAATCTTTTTATAGAGTGTGTATACTGAATTTTCCCAACAATAACAATTCATACTATCTTCGCCTACCATGTTAGTTTATTTCTATACTATCTACATGACGAATTAAAATTAATTTGAACATACAAAGCTTGCCAGATGCAAAATTGTATGTTTTTCCAGTGATGGCCACAACCTCCTTTTCGAAGGTGGCAGAATTAGGTTTCAAGTGAGAAGTTCAGTTATCAATTCAATTGTAATAAGAGTTGTTGACATAGTGCTGAATAGCGTACTTCTACATACTAAGGAAAGAAATTGAATAATTTGGCAATTTGTGATTGTTTGTGAGTCGGCTTGATATGACTTTGGTTGGTTTAAATTTAGTAAAGAGTACTCTTATTCAGTTGAGTCTCAGGATTACGTAGGTAAATACTTTTCACACATTTTCTTGTTTGTAAGTAATATCAATTGACTACAAAATGAATTATATTTATTCGAAGAGATTCCTTCTTCTTAAGTTTCATTAAAGGAATGTGCACGTCGATGATTCCAACGGACGGAAGTAGCTATAATTTCACAAAAAATCTACGTGAAATCAAACCACAGTTTGCAATAGACTTAGAGTCCTGAAAGAAAAAGTAAAAAGTAAAAAAAAAAAAAGTTAAAAAATTTGTTAAAAGAATTTAAAAACTAAAATGATTGAAAGAAAACAAAAAGGAAAGATTGCACATGCATGTGTGTATTTATGTACATAAGATTTTTATTATGACTGAAGTACATATCCATTCTCAAATGGATATATATATATATATACATAAATTACAAATATGCCTATAAAAGCAAGCATATTTGAGTAAAATATAATTTTAACTAAACAACAATAAGCGCAATAGCAATGCTCATTAACAAGTTCACTAAAAAGATTAGTTAGTGTTAGCAGACCCTTTCGTTCAAATAATGCGATGTGAATGTATGAGATTATTTCAAGATACTATCCAAACTAGTGTACCCTGTTGGACCAGTAGGAGAGTTGCTGCCATTAAAGCGATCAAAGCAACTGCAACAGCATACTTTATATATCGCGTCCATAATGCTGCTCCGCTCAAAATCGTCCATGTTATTCATGAAAATACCCGAAATCAAATCTTCTTCAGTACGAGTGCCAACAAATTCACGTAGATCCGATATGGGAAAGCCGTCGCGATAATAACATTTAATAGTATCGTAGGCGTCCATAATAACAGAGATAAACAGCGATAAGACTACGTAAATATATAGCGATATAAACGAATACAGGTACACTTGGCAAAACAGCCAAAGCCAATTAGCTTTGGACGACAGCGTCGAAAAAGTAGCAAACATATCGTCGCCATTAATCAACGAGAATAAGCACTCAGATGTGGTAGCTAGCGAACGAAACTTCATGTGGTAAGGTCCCAGTATAAGCCAGCCACAGAAAGCAAAACCGGCATATATTAATAAAGCAGCTACCAGAAATCTAAAGATTTTGGGTGCTGCCTTCTTCAAAGTCAAAATCACCACATTATATGTTTTGAAAAAACCTAAATAACGTAAGACGCCAAACCATACTAGAAGGTTGCCTACGCCTAAGAACAGAGAGCACGTGTCCCATTGATCGACAACTAGAAACTTGCGTTCAATTTGTTCTTTCAAAGCGGAGCCCAGAATTAGTAAGACATCATTAAATAATATCATAATATACCTGAAAAGATGTTTAAAAGGTTTACTTATAAAGAATTTATATATTTTAATACTTACCAGAAATTGACAAACTCTAGGCGACCTTCAAAACTTAATTCTTTGTTGAAATGCGCTCGGAAAAATCGTACAGTTTGGCAGCGTAGCAGATAAGCTCGGTATAAAGCGCGCGCACATAACGCAAACGATAGTAGACATACCAATAAAACGAGAATATTCAATACACTGCGTAATATGGCATCATATTCAGCATCTGAGATAAAGTCAACATCACCCTTGCAATGCAATCGCATTGCGTCGGCATCCAGAGATAGTAACATTTGACCATCATGGTCGCGATTATCGAAACATATGGTAATATTAAATTTAAAGCAATCTGGAGCTGACAAGGGTCCGCCATAGGCTTTAAAATTTACAGTTTTTATAGCAAATTCCAAAGTTGCTTTAACCAAAGATGAAAAACTAACTTCAACATCTCTTTGGGATAAATATTTTTGGACACCGATTGTTGTAACGTTGGCTGGTAGAGATTCGCACAATCGTTCTATTTCTGGATTAAAGATGTACGATTCATTGAATCCAAATATGATGCCTTCACGATAATTATATAAGCAAAGTTTCATGGGCGCCATACTGTTGTCGTTTGTGGGATAATCATAGGGTCCTATGGAACGGTTCACGGTCGCGTAACCTTGGATCGCATAATCAATAGTATCGAAGAATTCTGCCTTTTCGTAGAGAGCAAATGGTCCTACCGAAGGTGGATAAGATTCGACTTCGCGAGATGAGTCCCACCCACGTAAAAATAAATGTGAAAACGCTATACGATTATCCCAAGTATAATTGATGTGATTGTATCGTGAATGGGCAAACAGGCACAACTGCATGGTTACCAAAACGATTTTAACAATCTGTAAATTAGCGGATGAGATAAAATTTTATAAACAAATTGCGGTGTGACAGTACGGTTACTACCAAAAAGCGATTTTAACATGAATGCAAATACATTTGTCACTAAATGCAATATTTGTATGGCACCATTCATTCCTCAATATTGAACAGCTCTAACTGGTTCATATCATATATTAGTTTAACTTGACATTGTGATTTGAACAAAAATAGTGTATTAAACTACATGCTATATAACACCGGAGGGGATATACTAGGTTTGCCCCCCATTTTGCAATATCCAGAAATAGGCATAAATGGGGCTATCTGGCTAACTGGATGCGTTTGCAATTCTTGTACCATATGCTGTTCGGCTTCTCAAGGTCAGTAGGAAGTGTCATAAAAAGTTTTTAAATTGTTACTAAAATTGAATTGGAAAGTGTGCGTAGTACTGAAATGACATAAACCACCGCACGCAATAATTATTCAACATTGTTTTGAAGTTGAAAAAATGACTAAGAGGCCTTCCACTGTTATTGAAAGTGTATCCTGTTTAGCCGCAACAACGACATTCAACCCATCGTAGAAGACGTACATCGAGCGCTAATCTTGGATCTGAAAATAAAACTATCTTTTCAGCATACGAACTAAAGCAACAATTACTCGTATACTGAATCTGGCTATTAATTAGAGAATTTCTTTTGCGGTATTTAACTAAAGGGCCTAATTGAAACGGCTGGTTTGTTGATATCGCTACATATATATATATATATGATTAGAAAAACTAGAAGAATTCGGTGTACACACTCAAGCTCAGCATATCCTTATGCATGAGGCTTAATTATAACTCAATTTAATATGATGTATCGAAAGAAAATACATTTAGTTTAATTACTAATATGTAGTATATTTCCATTCTGTACTTTTTTTTTTTTTAAATGATATATATTCTATAATCTAATAATGAAAGAAATTGATTAAAATGCAAAACGGAAACCTGGTCACGGCAAAACACAAAGCAACAGTTATAATCTTATATCTTGTTTATTTGTATTTATTTACTGCCCGCCAGATGCACGTACACACTCATACACAGATAATGTTTAATTAAATAACTTGCATATGCATATACAGAATAATCTTAAGTTTATTGGATGCGTAAGTGAATTGTATAGATTACGTTCAGATTAATTGTTTCTGCACTCTGTCAATCAATAAATATATATTTACCTGAACCACAAATTTATATGGAAATTTTCGACGAGCTTGCCATTTTTCAATTGGGTTCATAAAGAAAAATTGTAATTTACGTCTCATGCGTTCCTCCTGATATAAGGATTCAGGAGATGTTCCTTCAATTAAGGTAGATGATGCTGGTAAATCTGCAAAACCTTTTGAATTACTAAGAGTACTTCCGTTCTGCATAGGGCTAGCGTATTCTTCTTCGCTTTCACAGCATGAATTCTCTTTACTATTATTATCGGGAGTATTCTCTGTGCCATCATTTATCATATTACGATTATGATGTGTGGAAGTTCTGCTCTTGGTCGCCATAATATCTTGGAATTAATTTCTTTCTTACAAACACCGCCGAGCCACCTACTATTTCTTTCACAATAATAATGCTTAAAACGGATGGTATTCAATGTGATCTTGATTAAGATTTCCGTTGCCTTCAATCAATTACGTACGTAGTAGCTCACTTAGCACTAATAAAATGAAAATTTATACAAAATTGTTTAACTTATTTTGGGATATTTTTTCCTTTGTTTTCTTTTTTTCGCTCGCGACATAGCGTTGCTAAGCTATCGTTTTAATAAATACATACGATAATGTTGTTTTCAATAAAGGCATTCTTTATAAAAGGTGGCAATGTTAATTACAAGGAACATACATGCATACCCACCCGTATGTTGTATATAGAAAAATTATAGCATCGATGTATGTGTATGAAATTTAAATTAACTAACAGATGGCAATAATTCGACTGGAAGGTTGGCATCTTCTGTAATCACGCTTCTGTGAGGTCGGGTTGTGTGAATGGTCTGAGGCTGGGGTTCCTGTGTGGTGGAGTTCCCCGTGTTGACGGAACGTCCGCACTAAGCTTGCCGTCAATATGGGTGCCACGGGTGATCCCGAGGCACTCAGGTTAGCTAAGGAGGGATGTAACGGGCCAGGGGTGAAAATCAGCAGCCAAGAGTTCCCGCGGTAAGCAGTAGTGGGATAGCGTACCGGAGTGGGGTGCCACTGCCAGCCTAGCCAATACGATTGGACCACAACCTTTTTGTTAAATTTTTCCACATCTAGGAATTAATTAAACCACATTTTACAAATCATTATAATTTTCCAAGTTCGTGAGTTCAATACCAGGCACAAGAATTATTTTTGCATTTTTTGTTTTGTTTATTTATTTTTTTGAGTATCTTTTTATTTTATATGCTCTTTAAAGTAAACGCTCAATCGTCATCATATAGAGATGAGGAGTATAGAGCCACTGAATAGTTTTACTTTTTCGATATAATGACAAGGCATTCGTTGTTTTTCTTCAAAGCAGAAATGAACCGATGGAACTAAGAAACGTTGTCAGTGCTTCGGCTTAATTAAGTGTGATTATAATTTCGTTTTGGGAGGTATAAGCGCTACATCAAAAACCAATTAAATCCCATTGAAACTTTTACGAATCGTTAATCTGTCTTGGATGATTGATATCTTTCTTTATTTTAATCAAGATAAATATAATATATATTTTTCAACTTTTTTTTTTTTGTGTGAAAGAGGGAAAATTTTATTTACAGCGTGAGTCTAAATCAACTCTTCGGTTAAATTGAATATTTTTAGGTACTATACTTCATGATGGGCCAAGAACAAATCACTGACAAAAGAGAATCATATCACAAAAGGAATTAAAATGTATGCTCCCCTTCAACAATTGTTATGTTTGAGGTCACGTTGTTTATTAACTATGAAATATAAATTTTATAATGGATGCCTGACGGTCTGAATATTTATCGAGGTTATGGTCTTTCTTACCATTTTGCTGGATATGTCCTTCATTTCGTGCTGCTAAATGTTACTAAACCAATAGGAATAAGAATATATGCTCGACATGCTCGTCAATATTATTACTACAGCCGATGCAAAACGGATCGACTTTATGATGATATGATGGTGATGATGATATGCTTATATTATATGTGCACGTATAAGGATTGTTGATATGTATGTAAATATCGTGTGTGCATGCGTAGCTGCATAAACCTGATTTCTCATTCATTGTTCTGGTAAATAACAAAGACCTTAAAGAAGGTCATTTCTTGGTGTAACATTAATATGTTGATGGATTCGGTTTTGTTGTACGCCTGGGCGTATGCGTCAATGCATTGCCTTTATGTGCTCACATATGACTGTGTGTGCGTATGAGTATAAAACAAAAGGAAACTGTAACTAATGCCCAGTGTAAGTTGAGGCAATGGAGTGCAATTCAAAATATTTATTCTTTATTTCTTCACGCATGCTTCACACATTTGTTGTTCACCCAAGAGCACAATCAGCAACACCATCAGCCAAAACTTGTTTTTCACTTATGCCAACATGCAAAAGTCTAATGCGACATCTTTCTTACGAAATTAAGGAAAACGGTTTTTTTTTTGTATATGTATGACTGAATTTTTTTTTTCATTATCTACAGCATGGAACTTTTAGGTGCATGCCTGTGAGAAAAAAATTCAATTTACAATAAAATATAGTATTATAAATTTTCATTTATACTAAAATCTTTTATTTAGCCGTACGAGAAGTTGTTGTTTTCGTATTCTTAACGTATGATGCTATTCAATGGCATTTTTGGCCTTTCGCGATCGATTTCCTAGACATACTCTTTAGTTGGTATGAGGTGCTGTATTGGGCATCTTTTAAATATTGAAAATATTTGCTGCTTGTTCATATGTTGTTGTAGGTAGATATGAGCGTACATGTGTGTACATGTACGTGGTTGCATTTATAGCACATTGCGCCCATACGAGAGTGTTTAAGAGTGTAAAGGAGAGCTTTTCCTTTTAGGCTAACAAAGTGGTTAGATCGGCTGGTTGACTGGCTGGATGGTTGGTTGAATGTTAAGATAAGCGAGCATTTATGCAAAGGCCACTGAACTGTAAGGCATATGTGTGCACATACATATTCTGCATATAGACATACATGTAGACATACATATATTTATGTAAAGAAAAAAAATTAGAAGAAAGGAAACAATAAAAGAGTAGGTTCGTTTTGGCTCGCAAGATAAATGTGCTTGTAGCGTAAATATTTTGGTATTTATGAGTTTTTATGATCGACATATGTATAAATAAAAACGGAGAGCGAGAAACAAGATGAAGGGCATAGATTGCGTTGTAAAAATATAAAACAAATAAATAACAAAACTATATTCATCTTAAGGCGAACCCGTCAACTAGGGTCCACAATATTTTTTCAATTATTACGTTTTTAGAAGTGCAAAATAAATACAGAACTAACATAATATATAAGGTACATATCCGAGTTCAAGTATGCCGTTTAATCTTTGACATCTTTTAATTAGAGACGCTCAATCCGATCCGACCGATCTGAAAACTTTCATTTCATTTTTACGCAGATTTCTGTGCAGTAACAGATTATTCTAGTCGCTTTTGATCAAAATGTGATTTAAATTGGTTACTAAAAGTTCGTAATGTATCGGCATCATTCGCAATTTTGATAATTGGTCTGTGTCGACTCAAAATTTTTGGTTTGTAACTTCTTTTAATAGCAGATCGTTATTTATTGGCAAAAAAATAAATTTGTTCCGCGCTTTCGGGGCTATATATTAGTTCCGTTAATGGCTTTCTGATTTTGTTTCCCTTAAAACGTTGCCTATTATTTGCTTCTTCTTGGAGAAACATTGAATTTTTCTGTTAGTTCTTAGGTTTCACCTTCGAAATCATTGCAGTTATAGTATTCGTAATAAATCACCATATGCGTGTATTTTGAAATGCACTAACTTTTCGATACTTTTAACGATATTGGTCTTTACAAACTTATCGATTAGAACACTTTAAAGCTTTATCCCAACGCAATAAAATAGCATAAACGACATCTATATTAACCTCAATGTTGTATCATTGAACGAAAATATATTGTAAAAAATCCATTGGACTTAGTTGTGCAGAATATGTATGAAGGGAACAAATATCATCTAAGTCAGCACGACATTCTAAACTAAATAAAACACTGGTGGTTGATGGTAACGGGTTTACCTTATGAACTTTAAAGCATTCATTTTTAATTGTTTTAACTTTTTTATTCGAAAAAAACCGTTTGCAACGTAGGAATTTATTATGATTTGAAAATCAATAAAAATCACATTTCATTAATGTGATCATAGTATAATTCCCATAAATTTGCAGCTATTAGAGCAGCCCCGATTTCCATAATTTCTAGACAGGTATTTTTAATAACTTTCCTAATGCAGCTTACATGTCTGTCTGACTAACTCACTAAAATGTTCGAATGGAGGTATGATCTGTAGAGCAATTTTCATGTCGAAATTTTTGCTGTGAAGGAGGGTCTTACCGACCTACTTTAAGTAGTTACTAATTTTGACTTATTATCCTTCAAGGGGTTCTCAATTAAAAGAGTTGTATGCATAGAATTTTTTAAAATTTCCTTTTTTGGATTCAACGTGTAATTGCACGTATTAACAAATTTGCGAAAACAGTGAATAAATAAATGCATATTATTATGGTTAAATCGCGGGCTTATGTTGAGAATTAATAATTGAGTGATGCACCAAGTCAGTAAACGTTTAAACGAAAGTTGTTGCAAGAATGTATAGAACTGATGCCAAGTTATTTTTAACATAAAGCGAACGTATATAATTGCTACCATAACGGCAAGTATGTAATTAGAAATTTTTCCTTAATTTTACAGGAAGCTTTTTGCAAAATTAATTATATTCATTAACGTAGTACTGTAGTATGCTTATTGTCTCGTTTTGTTTGTGCGCGAGATTACATTAATATCATATTCTAACTCAATTATCTAAGCCCACAAAATCAAAATGGGAAAAAATTACTAGCAAAGTCTTCATTCAGATCGAGTAATCAATTTTGAAAATAACATGAGCTGATTTCAAACATTGTTCAAGCTAAAAAATTAAAAACATCTAAATAAAACAAAAACCAAAAAATGTACTAGCTATTTTATGACAAACATTGATATGAAGTTCATATCAATATTCGGAAGTTTGACGAAAATGCAGTTAGGTTTGTGTTTTATTCTGTTCTTCTGAGATGTTAACTAGATTGAATATTACTCCAGGACTCCAGGACTCCAGGACTATGTGACGGAATCAGAACTTAAATAATTCTATCTTTTCAAAATGTTTTAATATTTTTTAAAAATTATTGTATATTATTAATGCATTTTTCTATGTGGATTTTTTTTTAGTTTAGTTTTGATTTAATATTTGATTTGTATAATTGAAGTAAAGGATATTTACAGGGGAACCGGCTGCTTTTTCTGAACAAATTATAACATTTCATTGAAAGGTAAGTAAATAAGCAGCATGCAATGAAATGCAATTCAAGCTCATGTTATTTAAAAAATTAGCCTGTAGAACAAAAGACTTAAGATACAAACTATTTTCTTTTATTGTTTGAAAAAAAAAATTGCTTTTCAAGAGTTTTGTTTTTGCAATATTTTCTGCTTTAATTTTTGTTTTTCAATAAAACCTTTTTTCGTTAAACTCTTACAAATATGCCAGTGAGTTTTTTGGTCGTTGTTGTCGTGCAACAGGTTTCTTTCACTCAAAACATAACTTTGCTCAATTTATAAGATCGTCCAACACTTTATTGCCACTATCAAATATGTACTTAATGTATGCCCAAAACAAAACAAAAAAAAAAGAAAAAAAAAAATAAATAAATAAATAAATAAATAAAAAAAAAAAAATAAAATGAAATAAAACGAAAACAAATCGAACAACAACAAATTGGAAAAAAAAGAAAAATAGTACATACAATGTAAAATCAAAACCAGCAAACCCAGCACTAGAGTGCAGCAGGCAAGCAACCGCATAAGCATTTATTGTTTGATACATACATACATGCATACATACATACATACATTCACACACACACACACACACACACACACAAATATATTAATATATATATGTATATATATATATATATATATATATTAACCTATGCATGCATATACGGAATGAGGTTGCTGTTTTGAAGCTGTTGGACAACTAGTCCCAGCCACAGTTGCGATTTAAACTTTAAACGAGCAGAACCGTTCTGCCGAACAGCGCGTGCGGTTATATGAAGAAACTATAAAATAAGAAAATATTCACAAATACACATAAATGACCAGATATCTGTGTGAGTGTGTGAATGTGCCGATAGTTAAATGCAAAACCCAATGGAATCAATTGTGCTCAAACGATATAAAAAGTATGTAAAAAATAGATAAAAAGAAGAAGAGAAAAAAAGATTTATATTTTTCAAAGTTTTCGTTAAGGCAATTAAAATATTATACAGTTTTTGTATTTTATTTAAAATAACAATCTGAAGAAATCAATAAAAGAGAAAGTTTTTTCTGAAAACAGAGAAAAAATAAAAATTAATTTACGGCAATGTAATAAAAAAGAAAAATTCCTCAGATTGAAACTGTTTTCTTTACAAAAAAATAGAAAAAAAAAACCCAAACGTAACTATAATCTCACAAACTTACAGTTTATTCTAAGATATTAATAATAAAAATTTTTCAAAATCACAATAAAATAAAGGAATGCATTGGGGAAGAAATAGTAATATTTAGAATGCATTGGAAAACATAAAGGGTCTAGCTCTCGTTAAAGGAGCAAAAATAGCAGCACTAAACAAAAGAAAAAATAAATAAATAAATATATAAAACACTATAACGAGCTTCCAGCCAGCGTAAAAATTTTAAAAGAATTTAGTGCAATTACCAGCAATATTGTGGATTATTTTCTTTACGTTTCTCGATATCAAAAAAAAAGAGGTAAGTTTTCCTTAATTACATTTGTACATATTAAATATGAACCAGCATTACGCAGAGCTGAATGTATTCTGCACTCCTGTGCAATTAAATAAAAGAGGAGAAGCACAACTATTTAACGTGTTACTTAAAAACAAGAAAAAATTTATGTAAAATATTTTTTGATAATTATTGATTATTTGGTAGACCGTTGTTATTTTTCTCCTTTCATATGTCGACGCCGCCGTGGGTTTGGCGTTGGATCGTTTAATTCTCCGATCGATCTTTTCGTTTGTTCTTGTGTTCGTCATTCGTTGTATTTGTCCTTTGTTTATCTGTTTATCTGATCAATGTGCTAAAGTGAATCAGTAAGTTCACGGGGATCAGTTTGCCGAAGCTTATTGTACTATGTTGGCAACGTCAACGAACTTTAAGAACGCCTTATTGACTGATCGCTGGGTACATCCGTTCGGGGAGTATCGTGGCTGGTTGTTGGTAAATGAGCTGGATTAACTCTCCGATCAGAGGGAAACAATGGTCTGTACCCAAGGTGTTTGATCTGGTATTTTGGGAGTTGCGGAGCCCTCTTGCGGGGATTGTTTCAAAGCTCGGAGGACGGTTCACTAATGTTTTTCATCTGCACTTAAATGTGCCATGGCTTAAGTGAGAAACAGGGCGTCATGTCAATCATTTAAAAGTGTTTATCTGCTCAGTAGTTCGTCTGTCTTCTGGTTCACACACAACTCCTCCTTTCAGTCCCTATATTGACTCACCTCTTCATTCATTTGCCACGATTTCTGTTCATCACTATGTTAATTCATCTATCCCCTCATCCCTTTCTCCGCTTGCATTCTTCATTTTGATGATGTGTCTGCTTAGATGTCCAACTATATGTTTCTTCTTGTCTTTGTTTATGCTTCTCTGGGATTTCTGTATTCTTCTTTAATTCGTGCGTCTTAACTGTTGATTATCATATTCAATTATCCGTCCAATTACCGATAGACCTCTTTTGATAAGATTGAGCAAAACAATCAATATGGGACATGTGAAATTTGTGTCAGAAAGCGACGACAAAACTAATACAATAACAACAATTAATGATTTAATTAACTTTAATTATACAATTAGCATCTTTAATACGAAAATGCTGGCCTTTCTTTCCTAGTAGGAGTGAATTAATAATTGAGCGGTTGCTGCATTAAAATAGGACACGTGCCAGCTTTTGTAGTAACTTGTTATTCGTTATGATAAATGTTAAGAGATTTATATTTCCATTTGTATTCTTACACATAAAATTGTATTCAGTAAGCGAAGGATTACTGAACGCAAATACGTTTTACTAGTTCGTATCCGTATATATGTGCACGTAAGCGATATTGTCAAGTAATAGGTGCGTACGGATAGTCGCATACGTAGTGCAAAATGAAACGAAGAGCACTTATCATCCGATACATTTTGGTATTCTGGGCAAACTTAATTACACTTTTCAAATCCAATTTAATTATCATTTAAAATAGAAATATTCTTTGATATTAAACAGCAATAGGATGCGATAATTTGCGATTTAATGGATGCGCTATGTTAATTAAATTACGCATCATGTGACTGCTGGATAAAATTTAAGTTTATAAAGTTCTAGTCTTCAATTACAATATTACTTAAATTCTTCCAATATAGGTAACATCGTTTCTTTTGAGAGATTTGAATGCATGTCAATGTATATTTATACATCAAGCAACAACAACTACAAATCAATAAAAGTATTTTTGTTTATGAGGCATGCAGTGTTGCAGAAAAATTCTTTCATTGTTAATGTTTATAAAGATATTAACGAATCGATTTACCGTTGCTGTCATTTCATGGCATTTTTCTTTTTTTTCAATGAGTAATGATTTAAATGTCAATGGGCGTCTGCCAACAGTCAAAACATAAACAATAAGCTTGAATGCGTATATCATATGGTTGTAGTGACCCATTTCATCTTATGTATGTATTCAGTAAATGTATGTACGTTTGCATGTATGTTCATATGTGTGCATAAAAGTGTAAATATAAAGGCTTAGCTTTACTGCATGAGCATCATAGCATGAGCATGGAATTTAAGCACTTTCTCCGCCTGCCGGCCTACAAGCCTGGCTGCCTGGCTGCCTGGCTGCCTGATTCTCCATCACCATACTTTTACATAGCTATTTTGGACTTTTATATGAAAACAACAAAAACCAACAACAACATTTGTGTATGTATGTATGCGTTTCTAAAGCAATTAAAAAGAAATGAAATTCCTTAGTGATAAAAAAAACTTTAAACGAAATCAAAAAAGAAAAAAAAAATGTGTCGTTAACAATATATATCAATTTATATAAACATACGTACGCACGTGTACGAAGTAGAAAGGAGCCGGGAGTTCCTGTTGAGTTAACTTAAAAATATCCGTAAGAAAGGAAACACGCAAATAAACGCATACACACACACACATTATTGAATTTTGTGCTTATTTCAATTCGCATACACTGCATAGTACGGATTTTACGGTAAAAGTCTTTTCGTAAATTGTTTTGTGTAAAAATATGAAATATTACAACGTGTTCTCGAGATAAACAGAAAAATGACAGTTACAAAAATTGTTCGTGATTGCAGATGATTACAGCGACACTAACTTTTGTAAAAATACTTTAAGGAATTGATGAAGTGAAACGGAATTTATGTAGATACCAGACGTAGATACTGAAAGGTGCCATGTGGAAGTAATAACAACAAGATTATATACGTTTGCGTTCGTCGCATGCAGGTATTAACTTAAGAAGCAAAAAATTGCTGCAGTGATTACTCAGATGTCATAAGATAATTTTCCATTTCACATTTTGCTTTCTGTTTTTGACGTTTTGCGTTTTGTGTTTTGTGCTCTGCACTTAATGGCACTACAACGCATCTATTGTATAAATTCCTAAAATGTGAAAAAGTTTTTTTTAACTCTTCGTTGATATAAGCCACAAATATTCCATTACATATCCTGTACAGTGTACCTGTATGCGTTGAAAACGCGATTTCATCATTACTTTTGCATACGACTATCTTCTGATATCACGATAACAGTCGTAAATTTACTCTAGAACATCGGTTGGTATTCGTTTCAGTTTAAATTTAAAAATATTTACAAAATTGCTTCGTGGATTGCTTGCTTGACATCATTAGAACTATATATATATTATGTCTGCCCTTAGAATAAATTAGACATGTTACTTACTATTATTATTATTATTATCGCTTTTCTTTTAATTTTCTTTTTGTATTTTAAGTAGACGGTCAGTTAATGGTGTCTGGTTGCAACAGTAGCGTATATATCTGTTTACTGTTTATTGGGGTATATATAAATATTTTATATGCTTTGTTAGCGTTATGTTATATCCTATGACGCGTAATTTTACTATACAGGTTACATCGGAAATGCTGTCATTGTTTTGTATTTGTGTAAATATTTTTATTAAAATAAATAAAAGCAATGAAGACGAGTATTTATTGTTTATGTAGATATTCGTCTTTTTTTCTTCATTTTTTGGATATTTTTCTAAAATAAAAAAAAAAAAGATTCCTTGAAATACAATTAATCAGTTGCTATTTCAAAATATTAATCTTGGCAAGCCTTTGCATATTAACGTAAATTTTTAAAAAATTATTTCACTTAAGAAATACATTAATTAATTATTATTATTTACATTTTGAACTCTTAGCACTTCGCTACGCACAAGCCCACACCTTCAAAAATAAAATTTATACAAATTGCATGTCTTTTTTTCTTCAGCATAGTCAAAAAGGCTTTGTTTAGCCATTATCAATACAATTAAGGTTTTTATAATCATTTATGTTGACTTTAAAGTACTCTAGAACTCCATTAAAAGTGTATTTGATACAAGTTTCATTTTTGTGTACCAGTCTTTTTTTTATTTTTTATTATATTTAAAGGAGAAGAGAGGGAGGGGCAGATATAAGAATCTATTAACGATTAGACAAAAATGACTGTACCTTGTGGCCTTCTTTTAAAAAGTGATATACAAGCATGGACTGATAACAAAAGAAAATTCAATTTTTAATAAAAAATGATTTATTCCGATTTAATTAATCGCATATCCACCTTAAATAAATTGAATCAAATATTAAAATTTAAAATTATTATTCAATTCCTAATACTTTAATGCTATTTCTATTTGAATCATTGTTGCCCACTACCTTACGTATTAAAAACCTTAAAATTTGCCATAAGGCAAACCTTAAAAATGAAAACTAATGTTGCATGTCTCTCATTCATTATCCAAATTCATTTAATAACATCGAATTGGGCAGGGTAAAAAATTAGTAAATTTACGCACATAAAATTACGATACAAAATGTAAACTCTCCACTCATGAAAATATCAAAGACGTGGCCCAAGTCTGAAATGTTTTTGTTTTTTTTTAATTTTGCTAATTTCATTATACAATTTTATAATTTTTAAGTAGGAAAGGGCCTTTGCAATTTGTGTTCTTAATACATAAATATTATATGCAAAAAGAAAAAAAAACCCATAAATGAAAATGTTTTTTTTTTTCTCAAGTTGAATGATTATTTCGATATATTCCAGATATTAAATGACAATAAATTATTTTATCATTATCCTGTGATAAAAGAAATTATTGGTTTAGCGAATTAGAATCATTGATCGGAAAAGAAATTTCCAAGGCAGATCTGTGAAGTGTTTTAAAATTTAGTTATTAGTTAGAAAAGGCTATAAAAGCGATACTGTTGCATTTGCGTGCCAAAATTTCCGTATTTCAAGCGCTCACATCGTTAAAGCGAGTTTTCAAAGTTCGATTAAGAATTTGCTTGAAATTTAATTTATCGTTAAAATTCAATCGACTCAAAAATAAATTAAAGTAAATATTTTAAATATAATTTGGAAAGGTAAAGAAGAGGAAGAGAGATAAACAAGTTTTACGACCAATAAAATAATCAATCAATTTCCAAATTAGTTTTTTGTTTAATAAAAATTTTCAAACCAGTTTTTTTATTTATTAATCATTTTTCTCTACGCACCGCGCGATAGGCATATAAACTTGTCCAATTGATTATAACACCGCGATGGTTAAATGAAAAAAGTTTCGAAAACGATAGTTTTATAGTTTATAATGAAGTTTAGTTTAGAGTTGAATAGTTATGAAAAAACCCATATACGAAATGTTCTATTATATTTATTAAATTAAAGGGACCATAGTGTATATAATCAATGAGTATATTGAGTTGGTATATATAAAAAAAGTGGTTATATAAAGCAGCAAAAATTAAGTTAAGTTAACGAAATGTAATATCATTATAAAGAAATATTTCTAATGCAGATAAAAATTTTTCTTTTTCCCTTAAGTACTTGTTGTCTTTGTTGTCTACTTTGATTAATTTATTGGCGGTACTTATTATTAATGGAATAACAAAATTAAAAACATTTAGTAATGTGTAAAAAGTATGAAGTTTTCCAGAGATCATAATTCATGTATTCATTCCATCTATTCGATTTATCTTCTTAGGCATAAACGTTGGGAGCCAAACTCATCTTTTCCATATAAGTTTTAATTATTTTTAGACCACGTAAAAATGTACGTATGACAAGTAAGAAAGCTGTGCATGTCGTAAGAAATTTTTGATATTTTTGAGCTCAAGGTAATAGTTTTTAGTCCTATTTTTATGTGGTTCAGGTAATAGTAGTAATACAGACGAGTTTTCAGTTCAATATTAAAAAAATCTCATAATTTAAAAATGAAATTATAATAACATCTCGAAGTTTTTCAAATTTTTACTATTTTTTAGATATTTTAACATAATTGTGTTTAATTTTCTAGTTTAAGGTCCGCAAATTTCTTCCTGTTGTTTGTTAACGCGTATACCTTCTCCTTAAGATAACCGTCAGAAAAAACTAAATCTTATCTCAGTCGCCAACTTACATCAGATGTCGTATGAGATAGTATGACATAGCGATGAAAAGTATTTGCAGTTTTAAGATTATGTACAGCGCGTCTCAAAGCTTTTCACATATATATGTAAAACATGTGCTTTCAGTCAAGTGTTTATTTTGCCAACATTTTTATTTTGAACGCTTTATTTAGCGTAAAATTAGTAAACTCGGAATGAACGAAGACGTATATTTAACTATATATCAATTAGAATTTTCTGCAGTCACATCTACTGCTTTGATAAATGGCACTGTTTTAAACGCGGACGTTTTTTTAAAAAAATTTTATTAAATAGTTTTCTCTCTTATATATACGGTATTTAGATATAATATACGACAACAAAAATAATTGATATTATTTGTGATATATTAACCCCGCGTCTTGAGAAATAAGATTCGATCCACTTATTATAAAGTTTCACGTTTTTTACAGAGCACGTATTGACAATGTTTTGAACTCTATTGGAGACCATTTGTTATACCCATCACCGAAGAATGGCATATATTAATTTTGTCGTTTTCTATGCAACACCCAGAAGGAAGCTTCAGAGATCGCAGAAAGTGCATACATTCTTCTATGTGTGTCTGGCTGTCTTTGCTATGTCTGTGATAAACGTTTTTGTAGCCGAAAAAAGGAAGAACTTCTTGTGCGTACGCTGGTATTGAAAAGGGTCCAAATTAATCAAAGAACACGCTTACTGTACAATGTAAACTGAGAACACCTCTACTTTTAAGAAAAAGAAAGCTATGTTTTTTTTTTATTACTCAAAAACCATGGCAGACAAATCTGTAAAAATTTCCATATTTATCGATCTAGCTATCCTGTAGTGTCGGTGTAAAAAAGGAAAGAATTGACCACGCCCATTCAATATAGTAGAGTATTGGAATATAATTTTTTGTGCACAAACGTTTGTTACATTAAGAAAACATTTTCAGAAACCCCATAAAGCGTATACATTTTCGATTAGTATCAAATTTGGTATCTACATAGGCGTATCCACCCGTCTGTCTATCCATCTGTCTAATAGCTTATCTGTGTCAAATTAGTATGAAATTTGACAAAAACATTGAAAGTTTTTTCACTTATGTTGGTACTGAAAACGTGTCAAAGGACGCGCCTAAGATATTACGATAAGCTGAAACACCTTTATTTTTTAGTTGATTTGTTCACTATTCCTAAACCATAAAAAATTTTTTTTATTATAAATAAAGGTAGTGGGTATAAAAGATTCGGCATAGGCGAATATAATTTTCTTACTTTTTTTAGTTTCGAATAATAATTATAGAATATTTCATGATCTCGGTTAGAGAAATGGAAGTAAATCCTTTCATGATTTGTCACGATCCATAACAATAAGTAATACAACAACAGCTCAGGGGTGAATTTGTTTGGACTTTTCGTAACAAAAATTCACTTTGAAAAGGCTATCTAAGCATAGATTGTTTTGACCAAAATCCGATCTCTTGCATCATGAAATAATAAAGCAAGATCATATTACGATGTTCCTCAATTCTTTACTTACTTACTAACTAATAGACATTCGTTACTTGTGAACAACTTATATGTATGTTGAGTCATTGCTCAAATAACTGTGAGGTTTCTAATCGTAAATGAAAATTTCAAAATTTAATTTAAAAATCATTTACAATACCTGTAGAGCTTATGAATCTTGTATTCATTGCATTCATAAAGTCGAAACTTAGCATATAAGCTGTTAGTTGATGGTCATACATTAGGCTCGAAAATGAGTAAGATTCTATTACAATCGTAAAAGAAAAGCAAAAATATTGAATTCCAGCTTCGGAGAAACTTTTGCAAGAACTCTTTGAAAAATGGGCATGACCCGCCTACAAATGCAGCCACACTAAACAAAAAGTTGTAAATTTCTTATTTGTTTAATGAACCAAAACTTTAAATTAATGGGCCGTCATCCGTGTAGTGCTAAAAAAGAACACTCTACTAGAGCAGAGTTATTTGGAAAAACAATTAAAAGGTTTGTCAGATAGAGGATCGGCTTTTTGTTAGTTTTACACGGTTTGGCTGTTTGTCCATTTAATACATATATGTACCAGGAAACGCATTAAATTTCCATATTCTTTATTCATGATAAACTTCTTTGCTTGCTTTTTTTTCTGCTTAGAGATGTACTTGTGAGCGAACACTGGGTATCTTGCGTTTTCTTGCATTGAACTGAAGTGTTTTTCATGAAACTGGGTACCTTTCTTTAAAGACAAAATAGGAACGTAAGTTGTCTTCAATATTCTGAAATTATTTAGAAAATTCTGATCATAATATTTGAAATGTGTCTGTTTTGATTTTGGATTATTTTTTTCGATTTGTAAAAAATTTCTTAAGTACTAAGGAATGGAAAAATTTTGTTAAATTATTTTATTTATGCGTATGTATAAATTATGTTTGGTATGCGAAATAATTTAATTTAAAAATGTTCGTAACGCCCAGAGACTTGTTTATGTGATAAGCAAAACTGCTTAGCTCGTTACGCCACTGTGTGGGTAAACAGTTTTCAGCTTATTCGCAATTGGCAGAGTTCGTGTGCCTGTGCAAATGCACATATATATCTCGGATGTTGTTTATCAGTGAGAACGCTATACACACGCGCATGCACAGCAGGTTGTGGTGCAAAATGCAAAAAATAAAAGAATAAAATAAAACAAACCGTTAAAGAAGCTTTAATGCTGGCAAATATGTGCATAAATTTTATCTAATACGAACGCATTTTTATAATTATTTATAGCTGCATGTCAGACCGCATATCATACAGAGCTTAAGAACTATACTCTTAAAACTCATAAATATATTGTAAAAGCATCGCATTCGAATTTTATTATTTGAGGAAAAATTATGTAATCACTATGTATGGCGACTTTTATGATAACCTGAAAAGAAAGATATTTCGCAAATACTTGTTGAAATTAATTATGATGATATTTACGTACTTTCGTAACTAATGAGCGACGTTTGTTTAGTATAGTGTAATTTACAAATATACTCATGAAAATCTACTGCAACTTGAATTTCTTTTCTAAACATAAATACGTTCGAAAGCTAAACTTATGTGAAACAGATACAAATTCAACTAAACTTATGCCAGGTAGCGTTTCAAAAAGATTTTGATATATTCTACTCACATATAATTACTTACAACTACAATTGCAATTGCTTAGAGTAATGTAGACATTTAAATATTTTTGTTAATTAAGGCGGAAGGAAGGAAACGTAGTAGAATTATAATATTTAAGGACATTATTAAGCATATATTTATAAACTAAAAAAGAAATTATTCTCGAGACATATTTAGCTCAAAGGAAAAAAGGAAAAAAAGCCTTTTAATTTATATGCCTATAGCTAGTGAATCAAATAGAATTTTATAGAAATGTTGACCTTTGTGTGATCGAATCTTTTATATATTCAAGAGAACATATGTCTTTCTCTCTGTCTGTCTGCTAAATGAAGATATCCGGATAAAATTTGAGAACTGAAACACTGAAAGTTCTTGCACTTACGGTACGTATTGAAAATGGGCCAACCAGTCAAAGAACACGCTTATAGCATTACATAAACTATAAAAATGGAGAAAATCTGTCACGCCTACCCAATATTATAAACTATAGGAATTTAGTTTTTTTCGACCTTTTCTTTAAGATAAAGTTGGTGTGCATAAAAGATTCGGAACAGCCGAATATAACTTCCTTACTTGTTTTTTTTCTCTTTGTGATTAAACCCTAGATCATAGAAAACCCTTCCATGTTCAAATATTTTTTTTCATTCCTTTTCCTTGAAGATTTTTTGCTTTATAACTATGTGTCACTTTTGCAGCATCTGTCAGAGACAGAATCGTACGCATTCTATAGCCAAATTCATAATTAATTTCAAAAACTGTATCATAAACTCTTAATTTCGGTCTGAGTCTCATATTTACCAAGCGGTGGTCTCGTTTAAGCTACACTAGCATACTTTTGTTTGGAAATGCTTTGAAATGATCATAAAGACTCTCTAAAGATATCTTTTAATGAAGTAGAGAAGTTAAAAATTCATACACAAAAAATTACGCTGTAACTTCCCAGCAGAGGTTCAGCCTTTTTTGAGTGTTAATGGAAAGGAATGAAATTTCATGAAAAAAAAATTTATTCCAGGAAGGCGTAAACTTTTCGAAATTGGAAAAGAGTTTTAAAGGTACGAGAAGTCTTGCTTCCGTTTTGCGCGTAGCCAGCTGCTTTAATCTAAAACCCTTTAAATGGTCTCAAGTGTAATCGCCTACTTCAACCATTAATGCTAATTGTGAACTGGGCGTAATAGCATATCAGATGTCAATATTTCGGTTTAGAATTGCATCTTATACGTCCGTAGCAACTATTGACCGTTTCCTTAATTTAAACCAGTACTTCGTCTTTCAAAATTACTGCTCCTCCAGATAATTTCAATGTATTTATAACAAGTCTATAGGACCTGAGGGAGCTCTCCTTGAAGAATTCATTTTCAGAAAATGGACTAGAAAATCCACTTTACGTGTACCATTTATCTCTACTTGCACCCATCGTTCCGAATATTAAAGATATTAGAGTTCAAAGTGAAGATTAATTAAATATCTTTTTATTTCTTACGCCTATCTCTCGTCATACAAATGGTTTCTAATCTTTAAGCGCCCAATGATAACATTTTGATACTAAGCGATTTTAGCTTACCCACTATCACTGGAAAAGTGCTTGATAAGTCAGGTCTATCTCTTTCCGATATGTATTAATACAGTAAATGAGAGTTTACGTCATGTTATATTCAACTTCTCCTTTTACCAATTTGGCCCTCTTGTGTTCGACAATAGTACAGATCTAATAATTTACTGTCTGCTATTAATAGATCCGTACCATTAAAAATAGTACATTTTGATAGCTCTGCTTATACCCGCTGGTTCAACAAACATTTCAAAATGATCCATAACAAAAAAAAAAAAAAAACAAAAGTATAAAATACAAACGCGCTGTTTGTACACTGGATTGTATAAAGTACTTGAAGATATGACGTAAATTCGATTGGTTAAAATGCGTACGCTATCCAAAATATATACATAACATTAGGAAGAAATTCTAAAAGTTTTCACAAGTTCGTTAATGCTTAAAGGCAGATCACTACTTCTTCTTTTCTTATACATTATGACAATAATAAATCGTTTAATTATTTCGAATTTTTTCGCAAAGTTTGTTGAAAAGTCTTACAAGGAGAGTAATATATTAATTTTGGAGACTGTTCTTACGAAATTAATGAAAGTGAGATGATATCTTTTCAAAAATTGTTCCAACCATGGATGATATCTTTAATGAGATGATAAATTTACGGTTCTTTTGTTCTCGGGCCTCAGACTGTATGTGTGCATGTGCCCGATGTCTTTGTACAGCGCTTACAATTATATTTAATATATGTCTCAAAAAAGGTTAATTTCCATCTACTTGGAAAGAAAGAGTTACATCATATCAAATTATATAGTGATCTAGTCGATAACTATAAAGGAATACCTAAACTTAACGTTGTATCGAAAGTATATTAATTAACATGATTTTATCTTCCTTCGAACATGCGTTTTTTTAAAGGTCATTCTACGTGCACGAATTATTGAGCTAATCTGCCATGCTTTGAAACGTTTTACATGTGTCTCGTCGCTAGACCTTACACATGCGCACATTCAAGTGCAGACTAATACCAGAGACGTTAGTCACCGTCCTCCAGGCTTTGGAACAATCCCCACAAGGGGGGCTCCTCAACTCCTGGAGTACCAGATCAAACACTTTGGGTACATACCATGTTTACTTCTGGTCGGAGGATTTATCTAGCTCATTTACTACAACCAGCCACGAAACTCGCCGAAGGGCCGTTCCCAGCGATCAGGCAGCAAGGCATTCTCTAAGTTTGTACACGTTGCCTACATAGTACAAAGAGCTTCCTCACTGGGGCACTTTGTGGCACCCCGTGGACTTATTTGTTCACTTTAATCCGTGTGTACTGATTCCGATGTGAACGACACACTACCTAATTTTTTTGATTATTATGTACTTGGAAAGACATCGACACATTCAGCTAACGTTTTATGTGCACCCAGTTCAATTATTACCTCAATCAGTCATAGATACCAAGTGACAAGCCACAAAGTATTATGACCTAAATAGCAGTGAACTATAGAGAAGAGAAGAGATCTAAACTAGATACAACCCTCAAACTTCAGCATACAACCAGAAAAATACCCGTCGCCGGGAATTAGAAGTTAAAACCTTGATCTCATTTAGCCGTCATGGAAAACCATGACGTTGATAGCTGGGACCTCGTAGAGGTAGAGATTCGGCCATTTATGTTCTGTGTTGCTCCAGAATATAATTTCCCCAGCCGCTAATCTGCCATATATATCAGGCTTTTACTGATCATTGAAAAACACAGGTTTTTACATTTTTCGAAAGTTTCTGACTGGAATGAACATTCTCGCCGTCCTTCTAAATTACATCTAATCGATTTTCCTAGTAATTTAATAAATTGCTTTCGCTCATAGCTAACGAGTGTAACCAAACGAATGCAATTTGCCTTATTTAATATTTTAATCTCGCGTAGAAACCTGATTTCAATAGGCGTTTTTCAGGGCAATCATCTAAGTCCAAAACTTTTCAACTTATTTATGAACGATCTACTGATGTGTATTAAACACACGCACCTATTCTTAGGTTCGCGGACGATATACAAATTGTAAGTTCCGTTAATTTAAATAAAAATGTTGCGCTTCTCCAGTCAGAATTAAACCGTTTGAACGGTTGGTACGCTACTAAGGGGATCAAGCTTAATCTAAGTAAATGTAGCCAGGTTACATATGCTTGGATTAGCCATTTGCCCATTGTAATATGTTATTGACAATTGCGAGCTAGGTAACCCTCAGCTCTTTAATGATCTCGATGCTTAAGTATTGTATGTCAAGCTGAAATTTTACGTTCATATTAATGTCCGCGTAAACAAGTCGTAGTAGATTTTGGATTTATGAAATGCTGAACTAAAGAATTCGACGATCTGTGTGTTAGCAAGTGTCTATTTACCTCGCTTGTCAGACCTCAATTGGAGTACTTGGCCATTGCTTGATCATCCACTTATAAGTCTTATATCGATTTAATAGACCTGATGCAAAAGCAGCTTTCTTTATTTTCTCTTCGTAATCTAGGTTAGAAAACCTTGATAAGCTGGTCCCATATGAGCATAAAGTTAAACTTACTGACCTAACATCTTTGTGGGAAGGCGCAATGTCTTGGGTGCTAGTTTCACCTCAAAATTGTTAAAAGGCTATGTAAATTCTGCATTCTAACTTGATCAAACTAATTTTCAAGTTCCTAGCAGATACATTTAAAACTATGATACTTTTAGACTTGCCAAATACTGCACAAATTACGAGTTGCTTGATCCAGTAAGTTGTTTATTCAAGTTAAACAATGGTTCATATATATGGTTTGATCAATACTCAGATTCAGTTCAATAAGTGTACCTTATTCCGATTATAAGTTCAGTGTGGGCACGTTTTTAGTTAATAATTTATAAGTTTACAAGGAACTTAATCATTACTTAATAGATTATAAATTTATAAGCAATTTAATCTTAATTTACTTGTCTAATGCTTATTCTTGTTACACCCAACATCGAAGGATATATTAATTTTGTCATTTTGTTTGCAACACTCGAAAGAAAGTTCCAGAGACCCCATAAAGTATATATATTATTGATCTGCGGCCAAATGTACAATCGATTTAAGTCTGTCTGTCCGTCTGTCCATGTCTGTAAGGTCTGTGCAAAACCTTCTCCTGACCGTAAAAATGAAGATATCAGCTTCAAATTTGACAGAAACGTTGGCAGCAGGCTGATATAAAAATAAGTCGAATCGATCAAAGGACACGCCCAGAGTACACCGTAAATTGCCTTTTAGAAAAAAAAGTTGGATTTTTTATTCATTACTTGGAAACCATAGCAGACAGATCTATAAAAATTTCCACGCTTATTGAGCTAGCTTTCCTCTAGTATAGGTACCAAAATGAAAATGATTGACCACACCCATTTGATATAAAATAGTGTTGGATTTAAATTGTTTTGTACAAACCTTCATTACAATAAAAAAGAAATTTCAGAAATCCCATCGATTGTATATATTCTTAATCAGTATCAAATTTAGAATCCACCTAGACGTGTGCCTCTGTCCATCTATCCATCTATATGTCTGCTCATCTGTGTAATTTTTGCGATAGGTAAGGTAGGTTAAGGTATTTGGATGAAATTTGACAAACACATTGAAAGTTCTATCACATACGTTTGTATTGAAAATGAGCCAAATCCGTCACAGGCTACGCCTCCAATATAAAATAAGCTGCCTTTTAGTCACTACTCATAAACTATACAATAAAAATTTTCTCAGTATTTCATAGCAAAAAGAAAAATTTTGCCACGCCGACCTATTAAAATGTAGTTTTCTTCCCTCTTTTTTAAGATGAAGGCTATAAAAAGGGCATAAAAGGTTCGGTATACCCGAATATAGTTTTCTTTCTTTTTTTTTTTATATAGTGTAACCCAAGTAACTCATGAAAAATACTTGAGAAACAAATACACTATCAGATCACTATCAGAAGAAAAGTAAGCACATGTGTGTATCGAAATATTTGTATGTATTTGTAGTTTGCACATATAACGAAAATAGCTGCAAATATTTGCGAACTTGTGGCTTAATTCCTTTGTTGCTGATATACTTGATGCTGAGTTTTAATTTTGCAAAATATATTCGAGATCGAGCTAAAAGCTTCGAATGTGAACTTATAAACTTAGAAACTTGAGTACACAAATTGGAGAACCCACAAAAAAACAAATCTCATATTTTGGTTGCAGTTGAAGAACAAAACATTCAACAAAACATCAACAAGTTTCAAGCCTATGCTAAGTTTGAGAGGTATTTTTTCCCATTGGAAAACAATGTTTAATCAACATACGAAATTCGAATTTTTGCAATTGACAAAAGTGACCTCACTAAATTTATTATAACTCGATCGAAGCAAAGGACCGAAATGAAATGAAAATTTTATAAAACATCGTTTGAGATCTGGCACTTTCTAAAAATAAGAAAGATTTTTTTGAGATCGTATCTATATCTCTATAATTAACTAATTGACCGACATATTACATGTTTACAAATGAGACTCAGAAGTAACAAACATAAGTTCATAAACGAATTAAACTTAATAGTATAGAAAGGGTTTGAATTGGTGTGTTAAATTAGTATTTTTATTCATTCATTTTCGCGGTATGTAATGTATACAATTAGCGTAATTGAAAGTCTTCAAACATTTTTTTAACTTCCAGTATAATAGAGGAGTGGTCAATAATATTTTATATATTTTTATACCAACAAAAGACTACAACTACATGTTGGATAAAATAATAAACACAAAAAGACAAGTAAAACAAGGAAGAAAACAATATTCGGCTGGGCCCAATCTTATATATCTGCAAAAATAGATCGAAAAAACTAAATTTCGAAACTCTACAATAGCGGATAGCCGTGACTGATTTTTCCAATTTTATGGAAGATCGTCTAAATTTTTGTTGTGGTGTTTAGGAGTAGTGAGCAAAACACATCGAAAGTGTAGGTGGTTTCAGCTTACATTATACTGGAAGCGTGTTCTGTGGTCTATTTTGTATAACAAGGTACGTGCAATAACTATCAATGCTTCTGCCAGATTTTTGCGAAAGAAAAATAAAGAGATGGGCAGACGGACGGACGGACACGCGTAGGTGGATTTCGAGTTTGCTACTAACCAAAATACTATACACTTTATAGGGTCTCTGAAGCATCTTCTTTGATGTAACAAACGTTTTTGACAAAAAAATTGCAATACTTTACTATATCGGGTGTGCACGGTCGGTGCTTCCAATTTTTACACGGGCACTATGGGATAGCTTACACAATGTTTTTTGGAAATTTCTATAGAGCTATCTATTATGTGTTATGGTGTTGAAGGTGTTCTTGGTTTACATTTCGCTATGGGCGTGGTCTTTTAATACCAACCTTCGGCCAAAAACTTCAACATTTCTGCTAAATTTGGAGTTGATATCTTCATTTTTGAGGCCAGGAGAATGTTTAACGCTGACAATACATAAACGAACTGACGGACATACTTAAATTGATTCTAAATTTGATGCTGATCGAGAATATACATATCTTATCGGGTCTCTGAACTTTCTGGGCGTTACATACAAAGTGGTAAAATTAATGAACCCCTCACCTTCGGTGGTGGGTATAAAACAATGAAATTTCAATACTCTGTAATATTGGAAGAGCTTTATCGATTATTCGCATTTTGGAGTACAGGCACTAAAGGATCGTCCATCGCTTATGGTTGTAGTTTATAAGTAATCATAAAAAAAAAACAATTTATTTCGGTTTTGAAACTAGAGGTGTTCTCAATTCCCATTGTATTCTAGGTAAGTCTTTTGCCCCATCTGTGTTATTTTCAATGTCAGCCTACATGCAAGAATTTTCAAGATTTTTACGAAATTTGAAACTGATATCTTAATTTTTCCGACCAGAAGAATATTTACAACAGATATTATACGTATGGACAGAGAGACAGTCAAACACATTCAGATTAAAAAATTGTTCCTAATCAAGGATATATATACTTTATATCTCTGAAACATTCTCTTAGATAGTGTAAACGTTTCGGAAAACTGAATATAAATCCATCGTTGGATGGTGAGCACAATAAGAACATAAAATGACTTCAGAAAAAGGCGAAGACATCGACAATTGCTATAAAATAACAGCAACATAAATTAAATTGCTTTGACAGTTATTGCTCATATTGTGTGACTGCATAAAAAACTTAATAACTTAAAAAACTTAAATTGCAAGTACGACCGATTGTGCCTATTAATATATACATTGAATTCGGTTTCTTAATTCGGGCACAGCCGAGTATACACATTAATATATATATATATATATATGTATATATATAACACTACTTGGGTTTCTATAAAATATAAATATAAATTATAGAAGTGGAGGATGAAGACATGTTGTTTAACCAAATGAATAAAGAAAAAAATAGTTGTAAATGACGGTATATATATGCGGATTATATTGCTTTATATTCCATCAAACGCCTACTGACAAGATTTTTCTTAGAGTTTAAATCATTTCAGAAAGAATTGATAAGATTACTTTACATCATACCATCTACCTGTGGTTTAAAGACATTTGTATATTTTCAGTATAGCTTCGGTAGTTGGTTGCTTGTTGTTGTCGTTATCGTTATATTTATATTTCATGCACATTCATATCTATTTGCATAAATTACTTTTAAAGGAAATTCTTTATAATATTCACAAATCATTAGGTTCAAGTTGAATTTGCTTAATGTAATTCGGTATTGGCAACTGACTTTACAACTTGACAGAGAGCGACAGAGGGAGAGCGTGGGAGAGAGAGCGAGGGAGAGAGCGCGAGAGAGAGAGAGTGAAAGAGAGAGAGCAAGGGAGAGAGAGCAAGGGAGAGAGAACGATGGAAAGAGAACAAGGGAGAGAGAACGAGGGAGAGAGAACGCGGGAGAGAAAGCGAGGGTGAGAGAGCGAGGGAGAGAGAGCGAGGGAGAGAGAACGAGGGAAAGAGAGCGAGGGAGAGTGAAGTGGGAGTAGGGGGGGCGGGGGGGAGAGTTGGATAGAGAGAGAGAGAAACCCTTCTTGAAGACAATTTTCGGGTAACTACATAGTTTACACTAAGCTCTAGATCTTCATCTAAAATAAATTATAAATAATTTACAATAATATTTTGGAAGTTATAGTTTCCATTTATTGTGAGTGCTAAATAAAAATGTTTTTTAATACAGTAGATCTGAATCATTAACTTGAAGTTTTAAGTTTTCTTTTATTGGAGTTTGTAGTTCGTTGCGCGAAATATGGACGAACGATCAAACAAAAATGTGTACACTGATTTAAAACTTTTTTAACATTTTTTTAGTTTTCGTTTATTGGCTTCACATATGCTTTGAGTTTTCTAGAATATGTAGAAAAAAACTTTATTACATGAAAGTATTTTTTCCTTCCTTTAACTTCAGACTTTTCCCCAAGCATTTCAAAAACCATCGAAAAAACTATGCTGAGCAGTTAAAGCCGACTGTCTTGCTTATCGATTTTTAATTCTACTCTAATACACGAACAGCGTTTATGTTAAAAACATTTTCAAACACACCATACGTTAGTGTAACTTCGTAGAGAAAACCGATATGAGGTTGGGAGCGATTTGAAAGTTTTCAATGATTATGACAAAAAATTAAAAGTTTAGGATGAATTTTTCGTAGTTGTGATTATCAATTCTCTTGCCTTTTGCTCCGCATTTTCCACACACGTAAGGTGTAAAACATGTGATTCTGTCTTCGACATATGTAGCAAAAAACTTTGTCGAAAAAAGCGAACTAAAGAAAATATATTATTAGAACATGAAACGGCAATTTTATGGTTCTGCGATTGAAGACTGATCGAGTAAAATTATAAAAATTTATTCTAATATATGAGTTATTATTTTTGAAAGTGGTATATGCCCATTTTTTCATGTATCGAAATATTTAAGGATTTGCGTTTGAGCTAATTTGAAAATATTGGCAAACGTTAACACTATATACATACGTTTTAACACTATATACATACGCTTTAAATTTTATTGTGAAATAATAATTAATAAGATTATTTAAAAAAATAAACGATTTTTTTAACTAAATCGAAAACATTTAAATATACTAGTAACCAAGTTTATTAAGAATTAATTTTAGTTGTATTAAAAAGGTGACGTAAGTAAACAAGTGTAAAATGTAAATTACTTCGTTAAGATAACAATGAAAGAAATTATATTTTAAACTTATTTCTCCTTTACAGTTAACATAGTGAAATAGTCATGGTAAATAGGTGAAATGTAGGGCAGTAAACTCATCATACCGTTGTATTTCTCTTTTGTTACAGGTATTGAAGTTGTATACAGTGGCAATATAGTAATTTTGCTTACGTTTTTAAGTCTTTCTTGTGTTTCAATTAAAAAAATTATTTTACATCTTCATCCCATCTCATTCAGCATCTCAGTGTGAACTTAATATTTCGATTTTGTTCTATTGGCTATAATACGATCTTGGGTTGTAACATTCTGAATGTGCTTCAGGCAACAAGATGCTATTTCTTCCGCACCTCTAGATGCTACTGTTTCCTCCCATGTTGTCATGAAAGTTATGGAAACATTCATTAAGAATATACATATTTCGCATATAGTATGCAACAGAAACTGACAATTTTGACACGTATATTTATGTGGATGATGGAAATTTAAATTAAAATTATTCTTAAAAATTTTCCTTTACATTTCCTCGCTGAGAAATGTTGTATTGTTTTCGTCGCAGTTTTCGACAAGTTGTACATTTTTCTTAAGTTCAAATCAGAATTCAAGTATTTCCTTTTTGGCTTATTAGAACGCGTGTAACGGCTTACATAGTGTGGAAAATTTTTTATATGATTTTTTAAGTCATCCACTAGTTTCTCGTCACTCTTTCTGCAAGATCCTTTCATTTTTCCACATAAATCTTTTCCTATTACCTTTGCCTTGAGAGCCGTATATATTCTGCCTACAGTTATATTAGATGTTCCTATAAAGAACTTTATAGATACCGCAATGCTTTCTTTTTCTATATTAAGAAAGTATTTATAACTACAATCTTTCGCTGATCCCTTAAAATTTCTGCTTCGTCTTCTTTTTACTGGCTTACGCTGAGTAGATGCGCACAAGAATGTATTTTGTGTGTTAAAATCCCCCATTTGCTAAAAAAAATCCAAAAGTGATATTCGATCACTCTGTGTAATACGATTCTTGCACACTTTCTTACATTTGCAATCCTTATTTTCGAACTTCTTAGCAGGAATGATATTTCCAGTTTTCGTATAATAATTTTCGCCTTTATTTCTTTTACGTTTCTTAATCTTCTGATCATTATCTTCATAATGTCATCGAAAATTAGTGAGATCGTCGTTAAACGTTGAATCAATTAATTCCAAAATTCCAATTCATTTTTTAGTTTGAATCAATTTTCAACTAATACTGCTCAAACTGACTCATAAATTCGTCTTCTTTCTCTAATATTCATGGGTCTTATTTCTATAACAATAATATTTCAATATCTCCGGGAAAAAGTTTATTACTCTTACTTACCAACATCACTATCTGACAACTGTATGAAGTACTATTTATCTAAAGCTTTAGTATAAGAAATACAATCCATACTGTAGGACATGCGAAAGAAAACTAAATGAAATTAGTGAAATCACACGGTTCCAACGAAAAAATAATACCGTTATCTTATAAACATGTTGCTTTTAATACACTAGCACTAGCTAAGTAATATCTGCTAAAACGCAGTCTACAATGAATATTTATAATATGAATATGAATAATCAAGTATTAGGAATGGGTTTATTCCACTTTCAAAAAAAAGATTTTTGCAATAACATTTTATAGCCAAAATTCGTCTGTTTACTTTATGAAAAAATCGTACTCCATTGAATGAATGATTATAAAAATGGACAGAAAGCGTGTCTATATCTTACCAAAATTACCACTAACTCATTTTTTTTTAAAGCGGACTTATACCACTTTCAAAAATAACAGCTCATATGTTTATTGAAAATAAAAGTAAAAAGAAAATAAGCAAGAAAATTATATTCGGCTGTGCCGAATCTTTTGTACGCACCACCTTTATCGTAAAAACGCGGGAAAAAACTAAATTGCTTGCAGTGAAAGGTAGTGGAAGAACTTCCAATGGTTCTGCCAAATTTGAAGTCGATATCTTCATTTTCGCCGCTAGGAGAAAGAATGTTTACCAAAGCCATTAGATAGTTAAGCAGCCAGACAAATGGACAGACGTACCGACGGATACGTCCAGGCGGATTCGGAATTTCATACTAATTTCATACTAATCAAGAATATATACGTTTTATGTGGTTCGAGAAGCACCTTTCTTAATTTTTAAAACATTTTCACAAACAAAACGAAAGTTAAATATTCCATTATACCGAGTGGGCGTGGTCAATTCTTACTATTTTTGCATAGAGGCTATAGGATAGCTAGCGCAATATTCTTGGAGATTTTTATAATTCTATCTGCTATGGTTTACGCGTAATGAGCAAAAATACAATTTTTTTTTGCTTCCAAAAGCAGAGATGTTTTTGGTCTATGTCGTGCTGTGGGCGTATCCTTTGACCGATTTGGCCCAGTTTCAATACCAGCCTGCGTGCAAGAACTTCCAATATTTCTGCCAAGTTTGAATCAGATATCTTCATCAAATTTAGAATCAATTTAAGCATGTCCGTCTGTTCGTTTGCCCACTTGTGTAATGTCTATAGTAAACGTTCTCCTGGCCGCAAAAATAAAGATATCAGCGTTAAATTTGGCAGAAACATTGTAAGGTTTCCTACGCAGGTTGGTATTGAAAATAGGCCAAACGGCACGCCCACAGTATAACGTCAACCAGAAGATTGTTTACCATACACATTACGTAGATGGATATGCTTAACTTGAACTCAAAATTTAATGCTCATCAAAAATATACATATTGTAAAGATGTTTCTTGATCTAGTGGTGCTATTCGATAATAAATTTTGTTCTAATTTACACGTAGAACTCTCTATAAATAAAGCGAGAATTATAGTTGGTTTTATTAAATACTAGTCAAGAGAATTTCATAATCCGTACTTTTTGCGTTAAAAAATATGTTTCGTTAGTCCAACATAGAAAAGAAAACGGTTTACTATTAATTATTTTATCTTCTCCTCAGAATAATAGGTGTATCTTAGATATCTCTTTTTTAGTAAAGTTGATGAACGGTGCCGTAGATATTTTAACTTTGTTAAAAACAAACAAACTTCAATATTTTGATCTCTCCATCAAGTAACTTTGGTTTCGTAAAACTTAGCCAATGCATGCCTAATTATAAGTTATTTAAATCATTTAAAATTTTTTGGTAAAAATTTAAGTGAAGTTTATAAGATAACATCTCTATCTAACTTAATACATACCATGAAGTCTAACCTTTTTAATGCTCAAGAATTGACGATGTTGCCCCGAACAAAGTAATAATAATAATAGGTTGTCAACCTTTGGCATATTTTTTTAATCTTCTGCGTATCGACTGTAAAAACATTTCTGGATAGGAAGTATCATCTATTTCAACTTTTTAGCTTCTCAATAATTCATTTAAATACGGATTTGAAGTTCACTCTTTTCTCTTCATCTAAACTTAGGAAATGCATTTAAAAAATAAATTGAAATTGAAATCCTTGATGTAGATTAAATCTTGTCATGTCTGTTATTCCGCTCTCTCTGCAGAACTCTCCTAATATTGTGAAGCTGTCTTCAAAAAAGAGGTAATCAAAACATTTGATTTAATTTTTCATGCAATGATCTAAAAAGTTTGATATTTTTGGATATAAATGACGCGAAAGATTATCGAAAGATGTATTTGAACTTTGATGTGTTAAAAAATGCTAAGAACTCTGTCTTTGATTCGATATACAAATATGAGATACTCATGTATAAGAAGATGCTGCAGACAAATCGATTAATGTAGTATAACTTTCGTACCTTATTAATACATTTTATCTCTTTTTTTTCGTTTTTGGTTTTTTTTTTCGTATTTACTAACATATCCGTACAAAACTGACGCATGTTATGCCATAGGCATTGTATTATGCACATTCAGAAGCTACCGGACGTACATGCATACGAAGGCAATATATGTCTTGAGTGTAGAGTATTAAAAGTATTATATTTAAAATTTACGGCGTAGGCTTGACTCGAAAATACATAAATTATGCACACTTTACGCCACTTACTTTAACATCAACTTCTGTGCTTTCTGCTGTTTCAACTATCAAAAGTAATCTTTCCGTACATTTATTAATAAATACCAAAAGGACTACAAAAACAAAGACTTTTTGTGCAAATGGTAGATGTATATGTATATGTGTTTATACGTATAAATATGAGTGCATTTAATGCTTTTTATAAAATATGAGAAATTCGATTTGCTCTCACATTATTACATGCACGCACAGTCAGATGCTCATCTATATTTGCATGTGTTGACACATTTGTGTTTTACTTGTGTACTAATAAATACTCATCAATTTCCTTCATTTCAAAACATTAAATGATTTGTGTTAAGTGCATACCTGAGAGGTTGCTACCTTTTTTATTCAGTCATAATGATTTATTATCTTAGCTTTACTACCGTACTGTGTGTGCATAGACTGACTACCATGAAATGAATAGCACGCTTACTAATTTGTTTGATTCGTTTATCTCATTCTTATAAACATAAACTGATAGAAAAAATAATTCTTTTTTCAATATTAAATTAAAATAATTAAAATAAATCTAAAAATTTAGTGTAAAATAAATTCTTTTAACACTGTATATAAATAAATCTATGTTTGTAATATGAAAATTTTTTCAACCGATCACTTACCTTTTAAATCAGCGACCGCTATCTTTTATTTTCATTTCAATTTGTTTTTAATAGGAAGTCCTTTATCAATTAAGTTAATTTTTATTTAAAATATGTCAACCTAATATATGTTTTATATATAAATACAAAATGTTCTTATAATTTCAATTTCTCAACAACATAACTGTGTTTGTATTTACTTTTCCTGATCCTCATCAGATATTTTCTAAAGATAAATAGCCGTTAAGTCCATGATATCTATAGCAATAATTTTACAACTATTTATTATAAAATGATTGAACAACGTTCATATATGTTTGGTAGATACTTGAAGCAAGAATTGTTCTTTTTACATTAAATTCAAGGCACTTTTTTCAAAAGAATGATATTCTGCTTGGAGTTCCTCAATATGGCAATCAACCGTACACTTCACTTTCAATTGTGTAATTGTTAGCAACATTTTTATACCCCCCACCGAAGGTGATCATTTTGTCATTTGATTTAGAACTACCAGGAGGAAACTTCTGAGTATATATATTCTTGATTAGCATCAAGTTTAGAATCGATTTAACCATGTCCGTCTGTCCGTCTGTCTGTATAATGTCTGTGTTAACATTATCTTGGTCGCAAAAATGAAGGTATCGTCTTCAAATTTGACAGAAATATTGGAAGTTCTTGTACGCAGGTCGGTATTGAAAATGGGGCACGCGGTACATCTGTCCATCTGTTTGTTTGCTTGTAAGTGCATTTCCCAATCGCAAATTTTGCAAAAACATCGAAAGTTATTTCGCATACATCGGTATTGAAAATGGATGTCGGTCACAGGCCACTACTATAGTGTAAAATAATACTCATAAACTACATAATACAAACTTTCATGGTATTCCATAGAAGTAGAAAAAATCTTTCGTGTTCATTTATTAAAATTTATTTATTTTTTTTTTTATCATTTTTTAGGATAAAGATGGTGGGTACAAAAAATTCGGCGTAGCCAAATATAAGTTTCTTGTTTGTTTTTTTTTTTTTGGATTTTTATTCAAAACTACTCACACGTACTCCATTCAAAACTTAGAAAATGCGCTAGTGTTCTTAAATTGCAATTGAGAGTGACGTGCTCTTCTTGGTAATATGTTGAACGGAAAATTTTAGATTTAGTCTTAACAGGATTTAAATTGATTTGTATTTTTTGTTCAAATTATTGATTACATTGAGGCCTTCTTACAATTTTCCTTTCATTTGAGTTACAACTTAGAATGAACTTAAAATGATTTACATAATCAAGCTTCTTTTGATGCCTCTGAACTTTTGTATAATGAATGTTCAGTTTTTCTTTTATTTGATTGTACACGTCATTAATATCAGTCATGACATTTTTGACTAAACAATATATATAACTTTGTTAATTTACTAAACGCGCCAAACACCTAAATATAATCGCACAATATTTCTGGAACGCATGACTGGCTCCAAAGTTCTCAAAAGGCTGGATTAAATATTATGTTGCATTCATTTCATTTCTATATACCGATCATTATAGCCTCAATTATTACAGATCAGCGTGTAGCCTATGATAAGAGTACGTTTTTAAACGAAGATTCATGTCGATTGAAAGGAAAGTGTTTTATGCGTTAATTACGTTAAATGACTTGAAAAATAAGATGATGCCAACCAAGCTCGGTATGTATTATTGACCAGGCTGTGGTTGTTATAATTGCTGCAAGAATGCTTACATAATTTGTTGTTGTTGTTGTTACATAAAATACAAGCATACATATATACGTTGCTTTTCTATTCGGTACTGCTTGCTTCATCGAACAACCGACCAAAACATAAAGAGTTAGACATAAATTCTAACAATTTATGGCATTGTAGGAAAATATTTCTCAACACACACGCACAGCTAAAACACACGAAGATAACTTGCAGTCTCAAGTTTTTTTCTTTATTTAACGACTGGATGAATGAATGAATTCTTTGAGTTTAGTTTCTAAAACAAACGAGCTTGAAGCCACTAATAAAAATACCTTACGTGTGCATTGTGTGCATGCATTGAACATAATGAAAAAAAGCTTGTATAACAGATTTATATTTGGTTTAGGCCGAATCAAGAATATCTAGAACCATCCACCAGGTCATTGGATGGTTCGATTTGAGACGCTAAAAATGGATGGTTTTTCTAAAATATAGTTTTCCTAGACCCATGTTTCAAAAAAGAAATTAATTATAAAAAAAAAAAATATTATAAAAAAACAACATATAGTTAATTATAAAAAAAAATAATATGTTATGTTATCTATAGGCAAACAATATAATCTTAATTGAAAAATAGTATTAAAATAAGCGGATTTATAATAGTATAGTGAGCGGGACAATCATTGTAAAAAGGTTGCTCGTAATATAGGTTATAATCACAAAAATTCTTTAAGAAAATACACTCAATGAAAAAGTATGTAATCACTAAGTTTGAATTTTCCATTTTAGTTGTTCACAATTGAAACGAACAACTGCAACCATGTGGCCAATCAACCTACAAGTACCTCAGCAGCAACACAAGGTGCTACCAGATCTAATGGCAATCCTCCGGTGTTACTAAATTATTTAACCTGACGGCCAGTAGCACTGCATTAGTAACCAAAGTTCGTAACACAAACTCTACACAAACACCAAATAAGGTCAACAACAATAACAATTGTAGTACAATAAATTTACAAGTGCCATTGCCTGCTGTAAAAACAGCAACGTGATATCCCGCATCAGAGCGTATTGCATAAATGACCATAGGATTCACAAAAACAGTAGCAGTTACAGTGGCGACAGCATTTAAAATAATATTTGCATTACACGTTCGGCAGTATTAACAGCATAATAAATAGCAAAGACGCAATGCAAAATTCCAATTTATCTGGACACAACAGCTGGGATTCTGGTCTAGGAATGGAGCATTTGGCTGGTGCTTTGAGTCCCCTGTGTATAACCGACGCTAATCACGAAATAGTGAAACCAAAACCAAGAAGGTACGTACACTAATATTCCAATAAAAATTGCAATTTCATTTATTATATTTTTTTAAAAAGTAACCCGCAATATAAAAGCAACAAACAGCATTTATTTCAACAGTCAATTGAGTACCATACCGCAAATTTAAAGGTTCAGCGATTAAAAACAAAATCAGTATTAAGCACCTAATGTAAAGAACCATTCAGTAGAAGGTTTTCAATTCTGATCATGAAACGTTGCAATATGTCTTATTTGAAAGAGATAAAAATATAATGAAAAATTGATGAATTAAATCGAAGTTGGCGAAAAATAATATATTCGAAATTTATTATAAAATAATATAAATTATAAAATGAAATATTTATATTACTCAAACTAGCGAAATACATTCCATTAATATCCAATTCAAATATTAATGGAAATATCAAACTTAAATTCTCGATCCATCTATTAATTTGAATTTGTGCATGTGTTTTACTCCATTCAGTATCCCTGTCTTTACGTTCTTACACCATTTACTATCCTTGTTTTTATGTTAATACATAGCTAACATAATCAAAGTACTAAAGAACGAATCGTATAAAACTCAAATCAAAACAAAGGCACGTGCCAGAATAAAGGTAAACAAAGTACGAATTGTATGGATGTGAGATCCCTTATCTTAGTTGGCATAAGAACAAGAGGAAGAAGAAGAATATACATTTAAAAGAAAAAATCCACTTACATTCCATGAAAACTAAAACGAGGACAACATTGCAAAAAATAAAGACATTGCCAGCCACTAAAAGTTTAGCTTTAAAACGTTGCAAAATATAAAATAATTTAATTAAGTTTCAGCCCAAAAGTAGACAATGGCATTTTACGATATCTTTCAATATTTGTGTAAAATATCTAAAGAATCTTTTTGTTTGCGCAAATTTATTAATTTTTTATGAAAAATGTATACAGAAGGTATGCAGAAAACATTGTGAATGGAATCCAGGACGCACACATACACATAGCCGGAGTCTTTAGAAAGTCAGACATATATGATAATTCTTATATTTCTTATTATCCACATTTTGTATTTCTTCCTTATAGGTGGACGCCATCTTTACATGTGGATTCGATTGTACAAAATTGTACGACTCTTGAGTAAAATTTAGTTATTACGGCAGTATTTAATACTACAATCATATGAACTTTATTTATCTTAGACACACACTATTCCAAGCAAATATTAAGTAGTCCAAGGACTATTGAACTTGAAAGAAATTTATACAATTGCATACGGCATTTTTAAACGTGAGTATTGGAAAAATAAATCGTCTTTCTTCAATAGCATTTGTAGTCTTACAGTCTGTAAATCGAGTATATTGTCCGATAATTCATATCCAAATGATTTTTCAATGTGTCAGCGGAAGATTTCGGTCATGTACCCACACAAACTATGCCTTTAGAGAAGTACTTTGAACACGAATCAATGCATTTATAAGAAGATTTCGGACAAAAATCAAGTATTAATTATTCATTTTGGTGCTGGCAACAATTCTCTCCCATCTTACATGAGAACTGTCTTCAATGCCGGTTTCTCTATGTCGGCAGCATTTATATACAAAGTGTCGAATGTCAGTTGTCGCATTTCTGCTTTGTTTATGTCCACAATCCCTTTCTTGCACGTTGAAAAATTAGAACGTACACGACAAGGGGTTTTTTTGATTTGTCAAATGTTTGCAACCGATAGAAATATTATACTTTGCTGGCACACTTGTTTGTAACTATTATACGAGGCTAAAAGTCTTATTATATTTTAAACTGTTATATACAGTGGGTAAAAGCCAAACTCGTACACCACAACATTTTTTTTCTTTGTCCGATTTTTTATACCCAAAATATAATTTGAAAAAAGTTCAGTATTAATTTTTTATAGCTTATTTCACTAACTTTTAATAACTAAAACCAAAAAAGAAAAATTTTGATTTTTAACAATATTATTTAACGACAAAGAAAAACAGCAGTAAATTCAATGCCAAAGC